>PVJO010017561.1:0-38849 GCA_004026905.1 Hystrix cristata | reverse complement strand
GGCAATTCGTATTTCTACTCTAAAGGAACCTCCTAGTTCAAAGACTCATCCTTCCCTTGTATCTATTTCTTTGAAGTCTTTCCTTGGATCTCTTGAACTATGGGTAGCCAAATGATTTTGGCATGTGGGACATAGATTCATTACAAATTGAGTCTTGGTGTTCAATATTTTATTTTCTAGTCTGTCACTACCTGCTTGTGGTTTTAACCAAGTTGTTTTGCCGGTTAGCCTTGCAGTTAAGCAGACACTCCAAGTTCATGGGGAAAACAAGTGTGAAATAAGAGTTTTTACACACTGCTTTTACCATAAAAAGAAATGAAATAAAGATGATGATTAACTGATGATAACAGTAGATAATAGAGAATAGAGAAAGCCTGCATGCTGGGAGAGAAGGTATTTCAAATATGCTTAATGAGAGTGATTATAGTACCTAATTATAGAAACTGCCAACAGTAAAATGCAAACTTGCTCTTTGAAATTTAACTGTAGATATTTAATCTTTTTTAGTTCAATATAGGACTTAAATATTCTAATGTACACTATTAAGACATATGAAACATCTTCCTTATAAGGGCTAGATAAGCAGAATCATTGAAAATATTGTCAATCGTAATATTAGCTTAATAAAACTCAATCACTATAACTAAGAGAAACATTGAAGATTCAGCATTCCGGGTCTGACAGCACCCTATGGTTATTCCAGTTCCCTAGGGATCTGCTAAAGCGCACTTACAAACAATCTCACAATTCATGCTAACTGGTCTAATTTTGAGTGCTCACTTCAGCAGCACATATACTGATTGGCCTAATTTTGTGATACTGATGCCACCCTGATTTTCTGTGTTTTTGGAATTGTAAGAAAGTTCAAAGAGGCATACTCTTTTGGCACACACTTTCTGGATTGCTTTGTACTTTTATCCAAATTAATAAAGTTATTCCCTGGAAATTTTCCTAAGTAACTATTTCAATTTTCCCTTTTTCATACAAATGTTCACAAAGCATTGAGATATATAGAACTATGAAATTAGACAAGGATCGGCATAATCTTACATACACTGACAAATATTGAACTGATCTGGCTCTTACGAATTAAATGCACAACACTGATTCCTTATTGACCATCTGGAACATTTTACCTTAGGAATAGCTAGAGGTTGTAATCATTCTGGTGAGTTTATGGTTGTATTTGCTATGTTGATATATTTTTATTCAAGGCACCAGAATGGTAACTGACCTGAATGAAAATGATTTTCTGCGTATTTTGAGAGAAAAGTTAGGACTTGAAAGTTTCATCTTTGAGACAAGAATCTACATCTACTTAGCATAATTACTATTTAGCATTTAATATTCTTATAGGCACTCCATTTTTACATATAGAAGCATTTATTTAAATTGCTTCACATTAGTAAGGATTTAATAAGAATAATTTGTACTACTTCATGACCATTTCTTCTTTTTATTATTATGCTAAATTCCATAGAGAAACATACCTTTATTTCTAAGATGAAAGTGTAAGGTGATCAAACTGATTTTAATGTGCATTTTTTAGCTGAATTCCCCTTGAAAATTACAAAAGTAATGATCATGAATATAACAATAATTAGTAATATATGTTGATTCATTAATATTTAAACTGTGATGACTTAAGAATTTTGCTTTTATCAAGGCACAAAAAATCTCTTGAAATTTACACACTAACATTGCACCAAATTATATGGGAGAAATAAATTAATGAAAGTTAAAATGCTTTCTCAAGATCATACAATTGATAAGTATCAGAGTGAGGAACTGAATGTATGTAGTCTAATTCCAAATTTTATAATTTAAATTTCTTGACTCTACTACTCCATGATCTGCCTCTTGGATAAAATTTTATTCATAATTTTTCAAGCCTAAACACAAGCAATTGCAAAGGATTTACTTGGCAGGCCTAGTAAAGAAAGCTGGCCCCTACTCTAAACACGTCAAACTCAGTGCACAATGAATGTACTGCAGTCTCTCAAGAGAATCCCAAATACTCATGCCCTCTGAGTATGCGCTGCATGTATTCCCATTACTAGCCCAGGTGCCTTAGTTCTTACACGCTTCATTTCAGTCCTTGGGCACAAGTCTTTTTCAGGGCCCCTATGCCGTGGGTGGGAGGACACTTTTCCTCACTCTGGCTTTGTGCCTAGTGCTTTTCCACACCTAACTCTTCCTCTCGTCTTCCACCACCCTCGTACCTTCCCACACATCTGGTCCCAAGGCCCGTAAAGTACTAGAGCTTTATGTTCAGAGTCCATCAGCAGTGAAGATCTTGCGTCTGTGCCGATGGTCCATAGGAGAAAATGCGGCAGGCAAATACTGTGGTGGTAGGTGATTAAAACCTTAACTTTCATTTTCAGAACATTGTTTGGTTTTGGTTGTTTGTTTATTTGTTCCAGACAGAGTCTTACTATGTAGTCCAAGCTGGTCTTGAACTCATTGTACATCCCAGGCTGGCTTGAGCTAATGATCTTCCTCCTTGATTATTGAGTTATAGCCATGTGCCGCCATGCTCAGCCTCATTTTTGGCTTAGCTTAAATGGGCTTCTCTGACACCTAGCAGCTAAGCTAGCTCTTAACACTATTTGCTACAGTTGCTGTTGTATGATAGTCTAATTTGAGTGCAGGAGAATAACTCTGTCTATAATATCGAAAAGTGTTTGGAGCATGGTGAGACTGGTAGTCTATTAAACTACCAAGTCTTAAGTGAAACTTTTTTTTTAATCAAAGACTAAGTGCAGTATGATGGAGAAAAGTAATGACATGAGAGACATAGGTAATATTTAGAATAAATGGTATCGTGACTGGAGATGAGGGAGTGAAGTTGAGGGAGAGATCAAGCATCTGTTACAAGCTGAGGTGTGTTTCCCCCAGATTCCTACATTACATCATAATTCCTAGGAACTCAGAATGCACCTATATTGGGAGATGGATGTTTAATATGGTAAATAGATCAACACGAAATCATAAGAATATTTCCTTATATCATTTGTGTCCTAAACAGAAGAATAAATGTGGATAGAGGCTCATACAAAGAGAAGATAATATTCAGATACAGAAAGAAGATGGTCATTTATAAAGCAGGAAAAAAACCTCATATAAGCAACTTCACTAACACTTTGATTGTGCAATTTAACCTCCAGATTTGTGACAAAATAAATTTCTGTTGCTTAACTCATCCAATATGTGACATTTTTGTTGGTACTACTAGCAAACTAAAACAACACTTTTTAAAATTATGTTCCGATCTTCTTGACCTAAATTCGAGGGTTTATGAACATCTGAATTCCCACTTCTTTATGTAATGAAAATAACATTTTGAGGTGCAGATATACTTTTCACTTGAACCGACTAAAAGTTTTAACTTCAAAAATCAGAACCAAAAAATCATCAGACTTGTACTGTTATTTCTGGAAATCTATGGAAAACATCGTACATTTCTGTTTACTTTTTTGAACATATAAAATAGACAATTTTAAACTATGATATGGAAAAACATACTCAGCAATGGTAAAGCTTTTTCAGAATTAGCTTCTCCAAAATTCCACAACTTTTCTAGTTGTTGGAGTGGTGCTTAAAAATATCAAACTGCAAAGATGCAATTCTAGAAATTATAAGTAATTTGTGCGTCAAACAATATGTACAATAGTACCGTACAGTAAATTGGAGCAGCTGCCGATGCCTACCATTACAGATGGTTGCAAAGTATATAATTTATGTTTTCTGCTGTTGAAAGTGGGAAGGTTTTTTTTTTTTTTTTAAACTGTGTTCAGGCTTTTATAAACAGCCTTTTCCTGTCTTATTTTTTTAACCATTGTAAGCTCAAAAGACGTGATATTTTGCCATTATGTTAATTTGAATCCATATCTTTTGTAGTGAAGGGTCTATCAAAATACTTTGCCTACGACATCCTTAGAAGTAGGTAAATCGGACATATGTTTATCTTCATATTTTTCTTACAATCTGAGTGTTTTATGTTAATGAAGGCACAGGTGATAACTAAAAAAGTGTATTTGATAACAAATAACTGGCTCTGAAAATTCAGTAAATTTTATGTACTACACTCTAAAGTAAAGGAAACAATATTTTCTACTGATGAATTCTGAACAAGTGTCAGATAGGGACTTTGGCCATTTTTTGCTGGGTATAATGAAATGGCTCAAAATTTGGGGAAAGCACTAGATGTAGAAAAGTTATTTAGCAAATAATTTCTGACAAATTTACTTTGTGGTAAAATTAGTTCTATATCAGTACCATATACTGTAAGTATAATTTGACAACAAAAGAACTACATCATAGTCTGAATATTTTTGTTTCTCTTAAATCTATATATAGGGACATGTGCTGTGATCTGAATGTCCCTATCAAATTAAGGTGCTTATTAGCCAATGTGATGGTACTGCAAAGTGGATTTTTTAAGGTGTGATTTGGCCTTTTGTACTCCTGCCTCGTGAATGGAGATAAGACATCCACAAAAGAGGCCTTCCAACAGTGTTCTACTTGTCTGTATTTCTGTTTTCACCCTGTAAGAACACCCCTCCAGAAGATACTAGCACCACAGTGAAATCTTAAACACAGAGAGTAGTTTTTCCCAGAAAACTAAACCTTCTGGCACCTGCCCAGTTTCTAGAATAGTAAAAACTGAATTTTTAGTTATATGTTACTAAATATAAGTCATTTTATTATAGCTCCTATAACAAACTAAGGCAAACACTACACACTTATTACAATGGCTGAAATTTGGAACATGACAACATTAAATTGCCACTCACACATTGTTATTGGGAATGCAAATGGCATAGTCATTATAGAGAGAGTTCGGTCATTTCTTACAAAACTTACATACTCTTATAGAATCTGTCAATTTTGTATCTTAGTATTTCCCCAAAGGAATTGAAAAATGGCATTATTACAAAAATCTGCATAGGGATGTTTACAGATACTTTATTCATACCTGCCAAAATTCAAAGCAGCTGAAGGATTCTTTCAGTGGGTAGACAGAAAAACTGTTGTGTGACCAGATGATGTCACTTAGCGATAAAAAGAAATGAACTATGAGGCCATTAAAAGGCATGGAAGAAATTTATATACGTACGACTAAGTGACAGATGCCAGTCCAAGAAAGGTATGTACTGATTTTCCTCCTATGACATTCTAGAAAGGTTAAAAGCATGGAAACACTGAACAGTGGTGGTCAGTTGCTTCCAGTAGGAAATGAATAAGCAGATCATAGGATTCTTCTGTGAATGAAACTATTCTGCATGGCACTATAATAGTGGATATATGTTTTTATAGATGTGTGCAAACCCATAGACTGTGTAACACAGATTCTGAACCCCGATATAAACTATAGACATTGAGTGATTCTGATGTGTCAATGTATGTTCATTAGTTGTAGCAAATGTATCACTACGATGAGAGTGTATCTATAATGGGAGAGACTATGTATAGTGAGGAGAGCATGTGTAAGAAATCTACATATATTCCTGTTTGGGAGTGAGCCTAAAACAGCTCTAAAAAGTAAAGTCCTTAAAAAAAATACACAATAATCCCCATAACTTGTAGTTAGTAAAATAAATGTGCGGAAAGTCCAAGCCTACCCTTATGATTTTTAACAGGCTTATATTTGACTATCTTATTGTTTCATATACTAGATTTATTTTTAAAAATTAAAATATTGACACATTTTGAAACTATTCTTTTAAAAAGTTTAAAATGATGTCATATTTTAACATTAGGATATAGATTGGAATTTGACATTGCTGTAAAATCCCCAAAATGTAGATTAGTGTCTAGTTTAAACATAAGTGGTTTGTGAAGTTTTACTGCTGATTTCAAGTTTTTAAATGGTGAAGGAATATAATCAAGTTTAACTAGATGTGAAGTTTTAGAATAATCACTATGCTTTTAGAGTGTGAACAAATCAGACAAATAAATTGCATTCCACAATTAATGAAGAATCAAATGATGTGTCTTGAGTGATTTACAGAACAAAAATGATTAATTGTGCCTTCTTTGACTTCAGTGTAAATTTTTGACATTATTATGAAAGTAAGTCTTTTGAAAGTAAAATGCAAATGTGTATTGTTACGTGCAGTATACCCATGTTTTGATCAGTGAAAGACTGTGTGTACCCTGATGGTCCCATGAAACTTAAATGGGGCTGAAGAACTCCCGATACTGAGTGATACTTCTCCTCTGTGACCTTTCAGCCATCCTGACACTGGAGCCCAGCGCACTACTTCCACGTTTGTAATGGCGCTGGTATAAATACACCTAATGCATTTTCTGTTATAAAAAATTATGGCACATACAACTAGGTACAGTTCATAATATAGGATAATGATAATAAATTACCATTTTACTAGTTAATATCTACATTTTATTATTTTAGTGTTTACTCCTTCTAATTACTAAAAATGTTTACTGCAAAACAGTATTCTGTGTTATACTGGTAGCACCCTTATTCATCTGCTCCTTATTGCATCTCATGATTGCATCAGTTTTTCTTGCACTTGATTTAATCTGAGTTTTGTGCATTCCAGCCCTTAAGCATCCAAAATATACCACCGATGTGCCAAGAGGAGGCCAGATTGACAGACAGACCTGATAATGAAATGAAAAATGATTAAGAAGTGAGAAGGTAGAAAATTAGTGATGGTTGTTGCTCACCATTCAGACATACCTCACTCCACCACAGTTGTGGTCTTGAGGAGTACAAATGAAGTGTCAGAAGCTGTTAATGGATGGGTTTCACAGAAAGCAACAATTTCAACACAAATCAGAGCAGGGCCTACATCAAATATGGGGAAACTTCTGAAGACCTTGATTGAAGAACAGAGGAACATATTCCCCTCAGCCCCATGATGATTGTGACCAAAGGGAAGAACTCGTACATAATGCTCAAAGAAATAGCCCGACCAACAATGATACTGATACTACCTCTAACTTTCTGTGATATAAATGACTTGAGCCTCGTTATTTATTACATAATGTAAATTGTGGGTGTTTGGTTTGCAAATGTTAATGTGAAGGCACCTGAAAAGTTTTTGAAAATTCTATATAAGCTGCTTATGGAGAAAACTTATTAGGCTGAACAAATATTCAATCTGGATGAATATTCCTCCCTATTCTGGAAACACATACCTAAAAGGACTTTCACCTATATGGAGGTGAAGGACATGTCAGCTTTCTGCATTTAAAATCAGGATAATAGTCTTTTTCAGGAGTTAAATTACAGGCCTCTGTGACCTGGCACAGTGAGAACCACAGGGTCTTAAAAGGCACATAGAAACTGCCCATATACTGCAGGAGCAATAAGTCACGGGTGGTCCACCTCCTCTTCCAAGTGTCCTCTGGCTTTACTATGACAGCAAAATGTGAAAATACTCTCTGGAGAACAATATACCTTCTGTTATTTTGATAATGCTCCCACACGTTTTCCTTTCCTTGATGTTCTTCATTCCAGTATCAGCATGGCTTTTCTCCCTTCAAACATCAGTTACATGATACAAAGAGTGGATCAAAGAGGTACGGTAGCCTGTAAGGTCTACTATATGAGTAAGACTTTGCCTAGGTTATTTTGGCGACTAAGAAAGAAATTTTTACATTGTGAAGGATCATAGCATCTATAATTTCATCAAGAACCTTGGTTGGGCTTGGGGTGATTTCACCGATGAGGTCATGAATGGCAGCTGAAGAAAGACACTCAAAAGGGCCATCCGTGAATTCAAATAATTTGCTAAGAATGAGAGGGCCACTTTAACAAGACTGTGGTTAATTGGGCTGGTAAACAGCTTTAACCTGAGTGTAAATGAGGACTACACTGAGGAGATGTTACAATCCTGAAGAACTGACTAATAAGTACAGAAATTGCTAAAAGCAGAACAGGAAACTACAACTGAAAATGAGGCAAGAAAAAGGAAAACTGTAAAAGAAAAAGAGCTCCCAAGAAAAAGAACAGTAACGGGTTTAGCAGTAGCTTTTCCGTACTTCCATACACTCTGTTAAAAGTGAAGACATAGATCCCAAGTGACAAAAGATTACTAAACATGGAAGAGAATGTCTGTGGCGTGTTATCTTCTTAAAAGCAAATCCGTGATGAATAAAATAAACAAGCCAAGCAAATGTGCATAGATTGACCTCTGAAAAGACGGCACCTGTTCAGGAAGACCCCTGAGGAGATCCTGCAAGAGACATTCCAGGAGATGATGCTGCTACGGCTCCAGGTTTGTTAGTGATCCTGAAAACCTTCTCTGGGACAAGGTGTGGAGCTGGACGACAGTCATATTAAAATCTTGATACTGTACTAGATAGGCCAAGGCTAATGGTGTGTTTGTGTTTTAATTTTCAACAAAAAAATGAAACAGTAAAAAATAAAATTTAATAATTTAACATAGAATAAAGTTCATACCATAAGAGTGTAAAGAGATACAATCTTTGGGACCACTGCCCTGGGTTTGTTTTAACTGCTTTAATGCCAAAGACTTAAAACCAGTTTAAAAATATGCATATACACAAACACACAAACACACACATACATATATATATATTTTAAAAAAGGGTTTCAGTAAGGGAACTTTATTTTTATTTTTATTTTGGGGGGAACTTTATTTTCAAAGAAAAAAATGTCTAAATTTCGAGTAGCCTAAGTATGCAGCGTTTATGAAGTCCATAGTAGTGTCCGGTGACATCACAGGCCTCCACATTTGCTGACCACTTACTGGCTGGCTCACCAGAGTAACTGCGCATCTGTATTACAAGCTCTAGTCACAGTAAGTGTCATCCAGAGTTGTAGATTTTTTTTTAGCTTTTACCACAGTTTTACTGAACTTTTTAATATTTAAATATGTTTAGATACCAAAACTTCCATTGTATTACAACCATTTGCAGGATTCAGTATGGTAGCATACTGCACAGGATTGTAACCCAGATCGTTAGGCTTGACCATACAGCACAGATGTGTAGGAGGCCGTATCATCTCCAGGTTTGTGTAAATACAATCTATGTAAGTAAACTCTATTGATGTTTGCACAGCAAAATGGTCTAATTTCTGAGAATGTATCTGCCTTGTTAAACTTCTAATAAAATCGTATAAAATGTTTCCCAGTTATTTTGGTTTTGTTTTTTTCACTCATTCATCTGATTTTATTATGGTTCCTATTCGATTGACTATTGATGATGAGAGCTACATTTTCAAAAATTTGCCAAAGTCTCCAACAGAAGGGAGACCTAGGGGGAGGATATTTCCTGTGATCACTAGCCTAAGGGATGAACGCTAAGTGTCTGTGAGGTGTGAAACTCCAGGCCAAGTGCGGAACAAAGAAAATTCTTTGCTGACTCAGGATAAGGTACAAGGAAAGGGAGGGTACTTCTTTAGATTTTTCTCGAATCCTTGACAGTTTACTAATCAGTTAATACTGGAGGGGCACAGGGAACTTGGGATGTCAATAGCCTAACTTAATAGGGAGATAAATGCAGAGATTGGGTAAGTAACAGCAAAGATTTATTTAAAGTAAAATCACTGGAAATGCTATTCTCCCATTAACATGAGTTTTCACACATTACATAAAATTATGAAACATATATCTATAAAAATTTACTCAGGTTCTATTCATTATCAAGAATAAAGTCAATGTTTGAAAACATATCTAGTCATTATATAGAATCTCAGAAATATAATATTGATTTACTTAAAATAACATTATGGTCTCACTTAAAACTTCCAGAAATCAGTACACAATTTAAGTAACAGAAAAATAAAAGTTACTCTTTTTCCATGTTTCTCTCTTTAAATTTCTCATTTTAGGCCTGACTTCACTTGTTTATCTAACCAGTTTAATCCCCTTTGGTTATTCTGTCTCATCTGTAATGTGAAGATAATACGAACTTTCCATCTTCATTGATAGTATTGGAGATGATGGCTCTAATGAACCAAGTACAGACCTGTTTATTATACTATGCATGCTACTGTTAAAATCCCTCTGATGGTTTTTCACACTCTGCTGCTCCGTGTAAGTAAATGAAACAGTGATTGACTTTTTAAAGAATAAAGCAGAATATGATTCCTTTCAATCAGAAAGTATGTTAGTACAGGATGCTATTTGTTGCCAGTTTAAATAAGGATAATCTATGTTAGAAAGCTAGGGGATCATGAATTTGGAATTAAATAGAGTTACTTCTGATCCCACTGTTCTACTTGCTGTTAGCAGTCTGAACTGTAAGAAGTATTTAATTTCCCTGAGAGTTACAATAATCTCTGAAAGCCAGAGATTAACCCTACTATTTATGATGGCTAGAAATACTACGAATGTCACAGGGACTATTAAAGATAGTTGCACGTGTATAGTTGGGCTTTGGGAGGAGCAGGAAGAATTTTCAATTATTCTTAATAAATATGTTTATCACTTTTGGAAGGAAGGGCTTCACTTCTCTGCCATACTGGTTTCTATGGCCCTCTTTTTCAAACATATTCGTGTTTATTGCCATGATCTATTCTTTCCTTTCTCTTATTTACATATACATTACTTCCAAATTTCTATACTGAGTTTTCCCCTCCACCAAGTTCTTCATTTTCTCCTTTGGTGATCTCAAAGACAATGTAAGGGGAATGGGGGACACACAGTATTCAAATTAAAGGTAAATTCCATCGTGACTCTCAGTCTTCAATTTGAGATTTGTACAAATGTTTGTTGTTGGACCTGAAACGGGCTACAAAGATTCCCTTCGAAGGAAACGCAGCACTGCCCCCCCACCCCCCGCTCGTGAAGTGTCCTCAGTTTGCGGTAGCGACCTCACCTCGCCCGTGTGCGCGTCCTCCCGGAAGCAGACAGCTCCCTGGGAAGGACTGCGGTGGTGCAACACAGGCCTCGCCTTTTGCACCCACCATGAAAAAACACTCATGGCTTTTTAGCTCCAGCCCCTCCGGTGTAAACTAATCCTCCTAGTATAGTGTATTTCACAGCCCGACTTTCCATCCACTTGTGTTTCCTTCTCTTGTTCACAGTTGTAATTCCAAGGCAGCTCGGAGATGAATACTCTGCACACTGATTCACCTTGAAATCTACTTCCGGAAAATGAAATGTGTAAAAACAAATCAAAACAAAACAAAATAAAAACCTCATAGACATCTCAATAACAATTTATTAAATTTAATATTTAATAGTTGTTTGTGCATGAATCCTCTTATTCAACATAGTTCTGTAAGTTTCAATTAGTGCAATAAAGAGAAGATGGTAATTAAAGTCATAGATATCTAAAGAAAAGAGAAACAATTCTTATTCGGGATGACATAATTGTCTTCATACAAAATCATATGGTAACACTATTTATTTATTAAAGTGGCATTTATTATTTATTAAAGTGAAGTTAATAATTTATTACAGCCACATGTGCTTCTTTTTTGCCCCATCCCTCCTTAAATGCTAGTAATCACTAATTTGCTCCCCATTTCTATAATTCTGTCATTTCAAAACTACTGTACAAACAGAATCGTACAGTTTGTAACCTTTTTTGGTTGTACTTTTGTCACACAACATAACTGCCTGAAAATTCCTTCAGATCAACAACACATTGCCGTTTAACTGCTAAGTAATATTCTACGGCACTGTTGCATAGTAGCTCAGGCTTTATTTAATCATTCGCCTACCTAAGGGCCCCTGAATTATCTGGGGACATTCATGGACGCATTTTGCACGAACATAAGTATTTCTTTTCTTGGATGAGTTAACAGGGCCTCAGATTACTTGGGCATGCAGTAGTTGCATGTTAAACGGTTAAACCAATTTCTGTTTTTGCTATAGCATTTTTATTTCTTGCAGCAGTGTGAAAGTGATTGATTTTCTTTATGTGATCACCACATTTGAGATATCACTATTTGGTTTTTGCTTTTGCCATTCTCATAGTTATGTCTTTTAATTTGTGCTTTCATAAGAGCTAATACTAAATATCTTCTGATGTTATTATTTGCCACTTTTTTTTATCTTCTTCAGAGAAATATCTCCTCAGCTTCTGTGGATGTTGTTATTGGATTCACTGTTTTATTCCTGTTGAGTTTTGAGAATTCTTTATACATTCTATATAATAATTGTTTGAATATATAATTTGAGTATTTTTCATACAATTTTCTTGTCTTTTAGCCACTTTGTGAGAACTAACACAAAGCAAGCAAATATTTTAATTTCGATTAAAATATTGCATCTACTTTTCCTTTATGGGTTATGATTTTGGTTTCAAGTCTAAGAATATTTTGCCTAGCATTAGATTATAAAGACTTTTACATAGATATGTTAATAAGTTTTTTATTATAGTTATAATTATGTCCAAGACCATTTTAATTTATTTTGCCTAACTTGTGGAATTAGGTTACATTCATTATTTTTGCCTATTGATGTCTATTGTTTCTGAAAAAGCTGTTATTCCACTATTGACTTGCTTTTGCATGTTCACCAAAAATCACTTTGTCACATTTGTATGGGCAGATTTCTGCATTCTCTATTCTGTTCAGTTGATCTATGTGTATAACCCTCCACGAATACTATGTAGTTTTGATGGCTGTAGCTACATATTGACTTAGAATAAAGTAGATTGAGTGCTCATATTTCGTTTTTAAAAAGTGCTTTAGCTATTCCAATTTCTTTGCTTTACATATAAACTGTCAGATAACATTGTCTATATCTACAACTTTTGCTGAAAGGTTAATTGCAATTTCATTAAAACCTGCTTATAAATATAACAACAATTGACAACTTTGCTATGTTGAGCCTTTCAATTCCTTTCAATTCATGAACACCATACATCTCCCACTTATTTGGATATTTTTCCATATGTTTGCAGTTTTCGGTATTCAAGTACTCTAAAAGTTTCATTAAATTTATATCCAATTATTTCTTTTAAGAGATATTATAAAGTATATCTCTTAAAGTATTGCAATTTCTGTGTCTGCATATTTATCTTTAACAGAGAAACAGCTATTTCTATGTTTCTCACGTATCCTTAGTCTGGTGGAATCATCCATTATTTCCAGGAGGTTTTGGTTTTATGGATATCATAGGCTTTTCTACAAAAACAATTATGCCATCCCCAAGTAAGCAATGTTTCTCTTCTCCTCAGAACTCCATGACTTTAATTACCACCTTCCCTTGATTACATTGAGTAAAATTTACAGAACTGTGTTCAATGAGGGTTCGTGCACAAATTCTCATTTTAAGGTTTATATCAGCATTTTAAATAACTCCTTATTGTTATTCTACATATAATATTTTGGTTTTTTAGTTGTGTCCTGTTGAAAGAATGGGGAAAGTGCATTTAATCTATCTAACTGAAATTGAATGTTACCTCACCTAAAACCTTATCTTTAATTATAATTTACCTACTCACATACTCAAATCCTTGGTATTATCTTTCAATTCTTGAATAAATGCTTATTTACATCTTCATTCTTCTTTACTTTTTCACGCCTTGATCCATACTTAAAATGACCTACATTTGGTTCCTAAATAATAACAGAAGTCTCTTTGATGTCATTTCAAACTGGATTTTTCCTCTAATAAGACTATTCTCTGTGCTGCTCCTAGTGTTCTCTAAAACAGTGGTACAATAATAACACTCACATGATTCTATTTAGGAACCATACTATGTACTTAGTTTGTATTCACTCTACCTCTAAATTGTTTTTTCAGCAGTACCACACAACACTCCTCACACATGACTAAATCTGGGCTCTCTGAAGTTAAGTACATTCTCCAGACCTACAAGTCTTGAATTTTTCCTGTTCTCTTCCTTCCTTCTTTCCTGCTGTCTTTTGGCATCTTCCCAAACTTGAAGTGAAGTTCAAAAGACATTCCTAAATCAGTTAAAATTTAACATTTTCTACTATTATGATTGTTAAAAAAGTGTTAACATGATGATTTTTTTAAAAGGAAATGTATGTCCCTTTCCCTCACCATATTGTAAACTACTCCAGGAATGGGAGAGTCAGATAATATTGTCTATATCTACAACTGTTGCTAAAACATTAATTGCAATTTCATTAATACCTGATTATAAATAATCAGGAGTCAGTCCTGTGTTTCAGTGGCCTACCATGTTAGTATGCAGTAAAAGATATTTGATGAGAATTTAATACACTGTATCTGTATAATTATTAGTATTTATCAGATTATACCACAATCTTAAAGTAAGTTTTAATCTATTATCATTACTCAAAATAATGGTATTCTTTTAAAATTTGATTCATCTTTTTCACCTATGGTGACTTTTTTTGGATATTAATTTTGATAACTGAGAAAACTCTTTTTCTAGGCTAATTTCACAAGATCACTTGAATGTATTTTAAATGTCATGCTTTTGTATTTAGGCTTTAATATGTATTATTGATCACTCTGCCTTCTTATGAATTTATATTTATGAATTCTTGTTAACAGGTCAGATATTTGTATAAGGCAATTGGGGACCAAAGCCACTGAGGTGTTTTTTGTTTTTTGGGTTTTTTTGTTTTTTTTTTTCACTCTCTTATATATAAAGATGAAGGCTGCAAACCATTTTTCAACACTTATTTTTCCTCTAAACCTATCCAATGAATAAATTACACATGGAATTTGACTTTTCATAACTAAGCCAAGTGGCATTGTTACAGTGGACACTTAGCACTGCTTTCAAGTAAAAAGTATGTTTTTAAAGATATGTTAGTCACGTGTGTAGTTTTTAACCTGTTCAAAATAATCAATGAGCCACAAATAGCCATTGAATTCTTCTTGTGGTTTGCACATTTCTATACACATATTTTCCGATCAGTAAAGGTACTTGGCTGCTCGATATATTTTCACCTGTTGTACATTCATCTAGATCTATCTCTTACATTAATCTTTTCTGGTAGAACATATATGATTAACTAGCTTCAGTTTGTGGGTAGTGTTGGATTTTGTTTACCATTTAATGTAGAATGCAGTCTATAGTTTGTCTTGACAGTGCTTTTATTGCTGTGACCATTGTTTAAATGTGAAATTATATTATTTTAACTCGTTTTCCTATACTTTGCTTTTTTCTTATAGTTGTGTATTCCTGGAAATCTACAGTATATAGTAGGTTATAAATACTTGTTTATGAAATGATCTGAATAATATTTATATCCTAAGAAAACATTAAATGTTTAATAGAAACCCAGAGCTATATTTTAAAAGCCTCTAAAGGGCTTTCTTTTTCTGTTCTTCTCTTGGGAATATTGGCAAAATAACTATTCAGAGTATTTTTATTGTACCCAAAGCTCACATGGTCTGGTTATAATCGTGTTTAAAAGCTGAGCTCTCTTTTTAGATGGCCTCTATTCAAATGTTTGCTACACCATTATTGCCACTGTGACTGTGAGTAAATAATTAAACTTTCTAATACTTTCTAATATATATTCATAAAGAAGATAGGAAATTATTTTATTACACTAGTTAAAACTATATTGTACAAAGTTGTATTTAAAAGTATTCAAATTTCTCTCTCAAATTTTAATACAATCTTGTATTTTGAGAAATGTATCTTTCTATAACTCACTACTGTGAGGATAAAAATTAACACATGTAAGGCATTTGGAATATGCTCGTAGCACAGTAAGCATATGGTAAGTGTTACTTGTTACTAATAGTATAACTATAAAGGTGATTCATTTTCACTCAAAAGGTACTCATGTAAATGATTATAATTATTTTGGAGAGTAGTGCATGTTATTTCAGATGAGACTACTATCCTAGAAGAACAGGATTATAACATTTAAATCATTTGAAGATATGTAATGTAAACTTAGTTTTCCATTTTTTCTCTAAAATTATATGTACCCTATTTTATGAAAATCACTTAGTGTAATTATGAGAGTGTGTTGTATTAATCTAAAGTAACGGCAGAATATATCTAAAATGTTGAATTTCTTCAATTTCTTTTACAACATTTTGCCTACATTTCCAAATGACATGTTCAAGTTTAACAGATTTTCATCGATGAAAGGCTGTTACAATCACTGTAACATCAGTCTCTTAGACTAATCTGCATTAGCTGTGTTGTCTCACTGCTGTGTTAAAACACAGTCTGAATGTCTAAAATCAAACTTCAATGAAGAGTCTGATCTTCTGTGAAATGTATCTCACTCCTTGGTTTCTCTCATGGGCATATTATTTAGAGGAAGCCTTAGGGAAACACTTCTGAAAGATCCTTGATAGAACAAGTGTCTTTCTGTCCTGGAATCAGTCACTTGTCTTTACTTTAATCCTAAAGAAAGCGATACTCATATATTTCTAAAGATTGTGTTGGAATTTACATCATTGCTGTTCTAGCTTAATCTTATTTTTTGCCATCCCTCTAGGTTAGTCTGAGTCACAGGTGATTTCAGAAAATTGAAATAGAGTGAACTAATGTCAGTTGAAAAAATGATTGCTATTATAGAGCATTAATCTGTGGAGTTCAAACTCATTAATCTAGATCATCTCCCTCTGAGCTAGCAGAAGACACATAGGACAATGCTACTGAGAGAACAGTCAGATTGAAAGAATAAGGAGTGTTATTGCATTTTTTAAAATTCCAAGTTTAGATAATAAATCAAAATGCAGTTGAAAATTTTTCTAAATATCTATTTTTTCTTAATAGGGAATAGTGGCAATTCTTAAAGCCCAATTCAATTGCTTTGCTTCAGGATGCTCTTGTAATTCAGGATTAAAATGCCAAAAAATAAATACAATAATGTAATTGGAGAAAAAAGTTCTATGAATAAAGTATTTTGAGTGTTCCTACACCATTGTAAACTCTTTAGTAATCTTAATAATATAGTGCATTTCTATGTGATTTTACCCCTTTTATTCTTTGTTCAAATGTTACTTCTTGGAGATTTAGAGACACAGTTGTTGAGGATGGATGGCATTTATCACTGTAACAGCTGTGAACATTTGGATAGCAGGAAAGTCATTTTTAAAGCATGAGTAGTTCTAACTTGGCAGGTGAGTCCTGAATGATAGTGGTGGAGACTTATACAATATTTGGTCAATGACAATCAGACTATTGGCTATACACCTTCATAGAAACCCTCCATAACACTGCAAGAATAAATACATAGAGGTCTTCGTGGGATTTTTAAAATAAATCATCCAATTTTATAACCACAGCAATAAGAAAATAAACAGTCATTGAGAATTAATCTATTTAAACAAATAAACCGTCATGCTGGGGGAATTGTTTGTTCCACATCAAAGGGATATGAGTTTAAAATTCAGAGCCTAAATTTTCATGGAAGACCATATTGCTTTACAAAGTGCAATAGGGAATTTAGATGTTTTAGAGTTTGAGAGAGAAACTTTAAATAGAAAGACAGATTCAGAGAAATAAGTTCTGTTAGTGGCAAATTAAATACAAGACTCAAAAACCAAGATCAAAAGTGAGACATTTTGCTGGCAGTAGAAGATTGGACATGTACTTTGCTGTATGTCTGCTAGAAAACCTGAACAATAATATGAACATTTTGGTATATCTTTTAAATCACTTTTACTTTCTTTAAAAATTAGAAGCAGCTTTGAAACTTGTGTCCAGTAGGGCAGACAGTTACATAAAATCTAAATGATTATGGAGATAAACTGAAGTATTTTTATACTAGAATATTTCAAAAAATGTAAAGGCTGTTTAAAAGACAAACACTATTACGCTTGAGCTATTTCTAGGTAAATGGATGCATCTTGAGACCCCACTCTTAAGTGAAATAAATTGGACACACATGTTTAAATACTGCATTGTTTCTTTGGTGTGAGAAACTGAAAGTGTAAATAAAGACTAAAATGTATTATTGGGAAAAAAAGACAAACATTATGTACAGTAATGCCTTTTCACCTGTAATATTGCCTTTCATAATTTAACCTATAAATATGAAATAATTTCCTTTGAAATATTTTTAATGTCCCCTTTAAATAATAATCACAAAAAACCCAAAATATTTTCTCAAATTTCTGCTTATCAATTAATATGCATAATACCAGGGCTGAAAATATTCTAGTAAATAAAATATTTTATATTTTTATGCATATGGTTGCCTAGTTGTAATTCTGGAGGTTAAAAGGGGTCTTACATGGCTAGGCTGAAGAGCTTAACTATCTTGATAAGGGTAATTAAATGAGAACAATAAAACATGAAAGTAATAGGTAAATGAGTATTAGCATCTGTGAATGTGAGTGTGTGTGTGTGTGTGTGTGTGTGTGTGTGCATGTGTGTATATTGTGTGTGTGGCTGTGTATAAAATCTGTCTCTGTTATTCACATTGCTTAATGCTGGTATTTATTTGTTTAAATTTTCTTGCACATTTCATGTGACTAACCAGTTATTTTAAGAATATGTTATAATATTAAATATTGACATTATCAGTGACTTGTAACAAAGGTGGCTTATATTCAAGCATTTGCTTTCTTAAAACAATATTTATTGGTCACTACTAAAATTAACTGTTGTATTCTGAGAACATAAATATTGGGTGTGCATTTATTTTTGTATCTAAGCAATTTCATAGGAAGTAATTAGTGGTGAAAATCCTAAATATGTCCTTTTTTAAAGTACACATATACACATACATAAGCATGAGATATCTTCGTATATTCCAGTCCGATGCTAATGAGGAGAATAGAGAAGGGCGCCTTTAAGAGTGGAAGGTCAGGCACTATCGATTGGGTTTGCACTTCCGGAGACATTCAGGTGGTCAGCCTCTCTAGGTGAGCCTGGACAGCGGTATTTTGCATAGTCTTTATAAAACTAGATAACATTGCCCACATGGCTAACAATAGTTGTTAGGATACTGTTTTTCATCATTTTTTCTGGACTTTTTTGTATTTCCTGTCCTTAAAACTTTCTTAATCCAGGATTTTCTTGTGCACAGGTGGTTGAAAAAAAAATTTTACAAATTGAGCTTTAAAAAATCATAAACTCAGCTTCAATTTTAACTCACTAATATATTCCTGATTTGCTCCCTCAGGATATTCTATTTTTCTGTTTTTTTTTAATGTTGGAATAACAACAAAGATAATTGTATAATTTAGCTAAGATTTAAGAATGTAAAAACACGTATTAAGTGGCCATATTTATAGAATAAAAGCATTTTTTATGTTAATGCAAATCTTCTAATCTTCTGTCTAGAAGATGATTCTTGCTTCTGCCCCTGGGTGGGGCTCTGGCTGTTCACTCTGCTTTCAGCAAAATACCCCACTCGGGTCGGTTTTACAGAACGCTCATTCATAACCCTGGAAGAAGTGTCTTGTAAATTGAGAACAAGAGTGAATATCAAGGTGCTAATGGAGTAGACTACTGTGCTGTATGGTAGGAAGGACCTGGGTCAGGAAACAATATCCTTATGATGAAACCATAGTTCAATCACATATACATGAAGTGTAAGCATATACAATTTTATCTATCATATTATAAATTATGCATTAATACAATTAGATTATAAAAGTATGAATTGTATGTATAGTCAAGGCATAATTTTATGTAGAATATAAACATACAATCACATAAATGCAGTATATACTTGTAAATATAAATATATAGCATATTAATCTGTATTACAAATTATCTATATACGAAAGTATGAAATTGTGAATATGTTACTGAACTTCTTTGTGCATTTTTCTTATATGTAAAATACGGTAAGAGTGATATTACCTCTCTTAGAGAGTTGCTTTGATAATTAAACACATTAATAGCATGTACACCACTTGGTATATTGCTTGCTAAAAATGATAACACTTTGTTATTAGCAAGTTTTTACTTTGTTAACATTATGATTTTATCAACATGTTCTCAGGCCCTCAGCATACTTCTTGAATCGACATTTGAGCAGATGGTAATTCACTTTATTAAATTGTAGATTACACGAAGACATGCGAAGAAATAAGGGCTGTTCACATATTTTCTTGTTGTTCTTCCAAACCTCTGGTAAGGCTGAACACACCTGCTTTTGTGATTAGGAAATGCCATGTAACACTTTTGGTCAATTGAATCTAAGTGAAAGTATGCATGTCACTTCCAGAAGTTTTAACGAGAATTCTGTAGTGTACACTCCCTATGCCCCCGTGATGTGTGAGCAAATATTGAATAAGAACTTCCATTAGCTTCAACGCCTTCAATGAGACAAGACTTCATCACTACTCTGAATTGCATCTTTAGTAAAAGCAAAAGTAACTTTTTGTTGCTTCAAGCTATTGATAAGTTGGAATTTGCATAAATTAATCTATCCTGACTTAAATGGCAACTGAATCTCGATACACTTTCCTCACCTCATTGAACACAACAGTAGCTTGTCAAATAAATCAAAGAAAATATCTTTATTGGTATAGTTGTTCATCCTTGTATATTCCAGGAAAACGTGTGAATTTTACAAACTCCTATTTTCAATCAAATGATTATTTTCACCTTGTGTTTGACATTTTTATATCTGATGACTGTTGCCTAATCCCTCTTTTTTCATTTCATCTCATCATGAATCTACTCTACAGAGCTGCTTGCACTGGTAAATTTATAGGAAATTGCAATGAATCACTATAATACCATATTTTGACATTTATTTTCTTGGAAATGACAATGAAATCACAATTGCTTACTTGATACATTGAAAATATTCTGTGTTTTCTGGATATTCTTAGTCATGGAAAGTAAAAAGCGTCTTTGTTATACAAAGATGTGCTTTCATTTTCTTTAGTATTAAATTATAAATTCAGAAAACAATATAGCTGGATAGCTTTCAATTGACTAGAGGAGGTATAATGCAAATCTCTAGGAAAGGCAGAAGAAGTTGAGAAAATGGATTAGATTCCTGAAAATTCACTGATGCAGTTTTCCAAGAACTTACAGATTGTAGTGCTACTGTCTGCACGTACAGTAGACAATCAGAAGCTACTTGCTTGAAAATAGGCTGGGCACTGGATAACGTCATCGATTGAACACCATTTGTGAAACACAAATTTTCTCTTGAATATACTGTGAAAACCAAGAAATATATCTCCTCTGCTACCCTCTAATACTTTCATACATTTTGGTATGATTAATTTCTCCCTTAGCCTATGATGTCCCTGAATACCAACCTACATCTTGGTCGCTATCATTTCTTCATTTCAGAGAACAATTTCTAGCAAGTCATAAAAATGCAGTACGATTTTGTAAATAGATAAAATGTTTTAATGTTTAGAAACTGTTCAAAGAAAAGCTAAAAGAAGTACAATGAATTATTTTATATATGCAGAAATTCTGGTGTAGAATTTATAAAAATATAATAACAGGAAGTTATTTAAAATAGGTAGATTTTATATCAAAACTTAAAATGTGGCAGTCATTAAATTATTTTATGTTAATAATTTGGAGCACATTGAAAAAATAAACGTTTATGCTTTCCTACTCTTTATGCCCATGAGCTCCTAATCATATTGTTTTATGATCATAAAGGAGATGATGGGAGACTTACGGCTATAGGTATGTGATTACTCCCCAAAAGAAGAAAATTGGGACGTCAAAAACAATAATTTAAAGACTCTGGAGATTAAACAAAGGAATAGAAGAAACTGAAGAGTATCTATATTGAAATATTAGTAAACTCTAAGTAAAAGGGATGAAAATCTTGGCCTTTGGGAGTGGAACTGAGTTCAGCCTCTCAGCTCTTCTCAGAGCAGGGCAATGTGGAAGTTAGTCGAGGGCAAGGTTGGGCCAAGAGAACCAGCAGCTTCTTTACCATATACAGATGGGCTCGTTATTTTTAAGGTAAAGTGTTTTCTGGAAGTAGTGAGGGAAAGCCAATGGCTGGGCTGTGTTGGTCTGCTGCTTCATCCCGGTTTGGCTCAGCATATTCCACGATGAGCAGAACAGCCTACATGAGCCGACATGAGCAGAAGCGGCCTCACTGGAAAGTGGGCCACAGGAACCCCAGTTGTTTACATACTCCTGGGCTGCCATTGATCTTTTAAGAATTCTTTACTTTTTGTCTTTTTCAGAATATCATATATCTGGAATCATGTGGTAGGTAGCTTTTGACTTCTTTTTCTTAGTACTACATATTTTCCATATATTTTTATTGCTTGATAGTTCATTTCTTTTTAATCCTGAATAATATTCCATTTGCTGGGCATTCTCCAATTATTTATCCACTCATCCACTGAAGGACATCTTCAGCTGCTTTCATTTTATGGCGGATTTGAATGACCTCTGTATACAGGTTTGGGTAGGCACACATTTTTAATTCCATTGGGTGAAAAACAAGACGTGAAGTTGCTGGATTATATGCTAAGATTTTGTATAATTTTCTAAGAAACTGCCAGTTTGTTTTCTCAAGCATTATTTTACATTCTTATCAGCAAGGGTAATAATCTGGAATTTGAATTTAATAGATTTATGATTTAGATTTTCTTCTTAAAATAATCTTTGCCCCATTTACTAAAAAGAGCAAGGATCAAAGGCAACTCAGTGACAATGAACATTCGGTAATGGTTTTTAAATTCAACTTCTCAGTGAAGAAGGCAAAGTTCTCTGAAGAAATGGCTCCTTCCAGGTGTAAGGGATGGAATAAATGTACTAGATGAGCCCAGGACATCTGCTCCCCAATATCGAGGACTCTTTCATAGACTAACCTGATCACTTAAACAAAACAAAAGTGAGAACTCACCTCAGACCAGATTCGTTGGCCTGGAGACTATAAGAGGAGGTTGAAAAGACCTCTCAGTGTGGGCATCTTCATCAAACAGATCAGAGAGATACACACCCCCCTGAGAAACAAGTAAGGGTCTCAGGACAGGGTCATCTGGGACAGCCTCAGCATTGCCCGTGATAAAGAGTTATAAAACCTGAACATAAGGTATTTCATTCCACCTTTTATGTTTTAAGCAGAAGCACAGTAAGTGGACAATGGTCTCATAGTTTAAAATACCACCCTGTACCCATGCCTTGCTACTTCTGCATTTGTATTGAACACATGGCAATAGTAGATAAACTGTTCCTATTTTAAGTTGCCAGGATCAAACCTTTCCCACTCATCAAGGACACTGCTTGGTTGCAAAATCAGTGAAATCTGCATGGTGGTAAGGTCCAAGAGGTTTCCTATTGGCTTGTCTTGAGGGTGACAGTGAGAAGGAGACAACCAGATCTTGACTCCTTAAGGCATTCCATGCAGAAAGAGTCCTGAGGGCCCCACAAAATGCCCCTTGTGAAACCCTAAAAGACTTGACAGACATCTCTGTCTGAACCTTACATTGATCCCAATATCATTCACAGAAGCACAGAAGAAAGCCCACTGAGGGCTTTCATCTCCATACTGGGACCCATGAACTATTAGAAGAAGGGGGCTCAGCTGCTTGCTGGCCTTTCCCTCCCCTGAGATAAGAGTGAAACACTTCCCCAAGTAAATTTCCCTTAGCCACTTGAGCCCCTTGATGGCTCAACTTGCATTTAGAGGCCCTCCATGGCTCTACTTGTATCTTGAGCACCATGATGTTTAGTTACTTAAACAGAGTGAAACAGAAGGGAAAAACATTTCTTGGATGTACCCCTATAGTGAAAATACTTTAATACTTTGTTTAAAATAGTAGAGATGGAAACCCTTTATTTCCTAAGAACAGGGATGACTCTGCTCTTCAGTACTCACAGTCACCTTAGTAAAAGCAGAAATGCTGTTCACGTGTTCTGCTCAGGCTCTAAAGCACATGTTTAACAAGGACGAAATCCAGAGCTTCAGGCTGGCTCTTCCACCCAGAAGAAGCCAAGTCAGGCAGAGCCACTGCGGCTGCTGCGGCCACTGCCACACGGGGTGCAGGCTTGGTGCCCGTCCAAAAGCCTACATATTCTCCAAAATCAGAGGCTTTAACCCCAGTTGGAAAAACAAAAAGAAAAGAAAAACAAAAAAAGAAAAGAAAGGAGAAAGGAGATAAGATGGGTGGCAGTTGACATAAACCCACTTACCAGCCTGCAGAAGACAGTATGACAGAGGTCATGTGGCGAAACCACATTGGCAGCACCTGGGACAAAAACAGAAATTGATTAAGAAAAGCCTTTTACAAACTGGGGTAAGCAGAGACCAGGCCAATTTCCAAAAATGGGTAGCAAACAAACACGTGGACAAAAGGCATATCACAAGAAAAATAATCTATTGCGGCTGGACGCAGAGCAAAAGCCATGCATTCCCTGCCCACACCCCATGGCCGTGAGCTGAGTCCTCTGAATTCCCAGCCAGGGAACACAGAGAGGGAAAGAAGGAGAAAAAACACCTTGGTGACATTTTAGAGAGAAACAAAAAAGGATGCCTCTTTGGCTTTGCGTGATCTCCTGACTGGTTATACCAAATAATGTTACTGGTATTTAGGGTGCTCGCCTCTTGCCTTCCAGATTCTTCTCATGTTAAAGGAAGAATCGAACAAGACAAGCAAAAATGGTGACAAGGTTTCTTTGAAAAATGAAGGTGAAGGTTGAAGGAAAGACTGGCTGTGCAGAGCAAATTTGGGCCAAGTAAACGAAAGGAAAAAAAAATCAAAATAAAAGTACATCCTGAGTGACACAGGTCAGGCTGCCATGAGGACAGCCACAGTAACGAGATCTTCGTGGCATCTGTGGACTTATACCCGGTCCACACCTCGTGGGAACCCATGAGGACTTCACACATAGGGCCTCGGGGATTATTTGGCGTGTTTGTCCCTAAACTGCTCATGCTTACTCCCCCAGCCAGCTTTGCCATGCCCTGCCTTCCTGCCTAATTTACTGATTTCTTGTCTTTTGTTTCCATTGTATACAGAGATCAGTAACAAAATCTGTTTATAAATAGTTCACTTGTCTTTTACCTAAATCTGTCAGTTTTGCTTTCCTTAATATGTAACTGTGTTATAGGAAACATAAACACACAGATCTGTTAGGTCCAGTGGATGAATTAACACATTTTATCATGAAACATTGTTATTCGTAAAATTCTTTGAACTGAAATGTACTTTGGAGTTAATATACCAATTTAAGTTTCTCCAAACCAGTGTTATCATGGTATAATTGGTTTGTTCTATTCTTTTATTTGTACTCTATTTCTATCTCCATTTCAAAAATATGTTTCTTGAAAAATGTAAATAATTGGATCTTATATTTTTCTCAGTTCTGTCATGAACATTTTTGGAGGAATGTTTGGATCACTGTTCATAGAATTACTGACATGGTTAGATCTATGACTGGTAACTTTCTATCTGGTTTTCTGTTTGTCTCATGTGCCTTTTTGTTTTCTTTTCTCACTTTTCCTTTGAATTATTTTCTAAAATATATCCCCCATTTTTTGGTTTATGAATTATGACTTTTTTATTAGTTTAGTGGTTAATTTAGGATTTATTAATATACATGTTTAAATTACCCCAGTCTACTTTCATTGATTCTATAAAATTTCATATACAAATTAAGAACCTTTAGCCTTCCTGTAACCATTTCTATATACTGTCTATTTAATATTACAAATGTTATATTTTATTGATACTATTTTTAAAATAGATTGTTTTTAAAGATATTTAAATAGTAAGGAAAATGTGCAGTTCCATGCAGTTACTTCTTTTTTGTAGATCTATGACTGGGTTTATTATCACCTTTCTTCTGTCTTAAAGATTTCCTTTCCTATTTGTCATAGTGTGGGTCCACTGAAAAGAAATACATATTTAATAAGTCTAAAATTCTTTATTGGGTTTTTAGTTTTAAAACATATTATATAGTGAGTATAGAATTCAGAATTGACTTGCTCATTTTTCAGTAACTTACTAATATTTTTCCATTGTCTCCTTCTTAGCAGTTCTCCAATGAAAAGTCTTCCTTAAGCCTTAGGTTCTCTATATTTGAGATGTCTTTTTTTCCTTATCTGGGATGTTTTTTCCTTTCATTTCTGGTTGGCAGTAATTTCATTATGTTCCTTGGCAACACTTTTTTTTCTGAAGTAAAATAATGCCACCATAAAATTATTTTAAAAAATAATACCTGGTTTTTTCACAAATTCTTTATCTTTTTCATGTTTGTAACTATAGTTTTGAATATATTCCATAAGTAGTTATAATTATTGCTAGTTTCCTTAATATTAATTTTAATATTTGTTTCAGTTCTGGATCAGTTTCAATTAATTTAATATTATTTTCATATCTCATATTTTCCGGATTTGTTTCAGGCTTAGTAATTTTTCACTGGAAACAACATAGTGTGAATTTTAGTTTGTTACATGCATGGCAGTTTTATTATTCCTCTAAAATTTGACCTTTGCTCCAGAATGTGGTTGCTTGAAAATAGTAGAATACTTTTAGCTCTTGTTTTTTACTGTAACTTGGGATGCACAAGAACCGTGCTTATTTTAGGGCTCATGATTTTGCAAAAGCAAGGTGTCTTATCTGGAAATTTTACATAACATCTATGAATTACGGGTTTTTGTACTCAAGGTTTGGTGGAAGTTAACACTATTCTTCAACCCATATGAATGCTAGATAGTCCTACCATATCTGTAGTCCTTTTTTGTCATTGGCCTCACGTGCAGATCTGATTTCTTATCTGTAGATAAATCTTTTCATAATTATCTGAAGTACAGTTCAAAACTATTATTTAATATATATTCCCCAGTTTTTGGTTCTTTCAAGTACAGAAAATTTCAAGGAGAGAAATGTTGGCATTTGGTGTATCATCTTGATCAGACATATAGGACACCACATTAAATCTTCCTTTTATTAATGCATTCTTTTAGTTCTAGTGTTTTCACTTGGTATTTTCACTTTCAAATTCTCTGCAGAATTCTCATCTCATTTCTTTTTAGTGAACTTTTAAATTAGAATTACAGATATAATTGTCCTTACTAACTTCATGATGGATTTGCAAGGGGTCTCTTTACATATATTTATTTATTTCTAGATTCCCTTGTATTTATCAAAGGTTGACTCATTTTCAAATGAATGATGACATTTTACATGAGAAAAGAAGATGTAACCGAATTATAGCACCTTCCTCCGAAGAGAGTTTCTTTTCCTTCTAGTAAACCACAGGCTATGGGATGATTTTTTTTTTTTTTCTTAAACATCAATCGGTAATTTAACTGATACTGAGATGCGTGTCTTTCAGTTTCCTGTTTAAAACATCTGGCTTTTGTTTGTTTTTAAAAATATATGCTAAATTTCAATTTTCCTTCACATCAACCAGTTATGTCTTCATAAACTTTACTCAGCTGTGTTTGAAGCAGTATATGCTTTGAAGGGAAAAGTAATACCAAGTACTGAACTCTCCTTTTTGGATTCCTGGACTCGCTGTGATTATGTTCTCACTGGCTTGGTAAGTTTTAGATGACTTCAAACAGATTTTTTTTTTTCTGATTGTTTTTAGCAAGGTGATTTATTCAACACAAAGTAGTTCACTATTGTGGTAAGTAGAAACTCCCAGTTATATATCTTAAAATAACTGGGGAAAGTAGAAAATGTGGCCATCATGGTTAACATTTTTTAGAATTTAATAGAATGAATACCTTCTTCATTAAGATATTTCAGAATTTAGTGCATATCTATCAGCAATAAGTTAAAATATGAATACAGCCATAAGGGGTTTATTTCCATTGTGGCATTAAAATATTCACTGATTATAACTACCAGTCAGAATAATTATATTACATTAAACATTTTCAGCACTTGGAAGCTAGTTTACACTTTTACAAAATCTCTTTTTATCCTCAAAAAGGAGTTTGAAATAGGTAAAGCAAGAATGCCTTGAAATTTGAGGCCCTGGGTATTTTATAGAGCTC
This sequence comes from Hystrix cristata, assembly GCA_004026905.1. Lineage (NCBI taxonomy): Eukaryota > Metazoa > Chordata > Mammalia > Rodentia > Hystricidae > Hystrix > Hystrix cristata. The sequence continues at coordinate 11,068 of PVJO010017561.1, read as the reverse complement.
CTGAATTTTTAGTTATACTGTAAATAGAAGTAGCAAAGAAAATGTTCCTACTGAAATAGCAGACTAAATAAATTACAACTGATTTATTTAATCAGATAATACATAATTCAATTCAAAGAGCATTTATTAAATGTTATTTTTACAAACTACTCTTCTAAGCACTAGTGAGGGAGAAACATAAATTACTTCATAGTCTCCAGAAATATTTATCATTAATATGGATAGAATTATTTTCACCCTGTATTTAAAAAAAAATGTTTATGTTTGGGGGCTGGGGATTTAGCTCAGTGATTAGAGTGCTTGCCTTGTAAGCACAAGGGCCTGAGTTCGATCCCCGGCACCACAAAAAAACAAAACAAAACAAAAAAAATTTACATTTGCTTTTGAAAAGTTCAAGGAGTGCTTTGACACAATATACCGGGGATTCTTACAAAGTTTTATTTTTAGAAACAGTGGCAAAAATGTAGTCTCTCCATGACTTATTATCACCATATATGTAAGTTGTTTTGTGTGTCTTTTGCTTGGCTGACTATTCTAATTGCACTTCTGTCACTTAATTCTTGAGTAGTGATCTGGGCTCTTTAACATATTATGTTTGGGTATATTTATTTGTCAGCATGACAAAGTCTTTTCTACCTAATTCAATAGGAAACCCAAAACTACAAAGTTTATTTCAAGTATTACTGCATCTCTAAAACATTTGTTGTTAGCTTTAGGTGTTAACTTCACAGATACCTTTTTTAGCTGATGCAAAATTATGATAAGTAATTAAGAATTAGTTTGATACAACTGTGAGTCAATAGACAATAAAATCAGGTTCATAGTTCATTCTGCCTGAAATTTTCAAGCTGTACATGTGTGATAACGTTTTATTTTGGGATAGATTCATTCTACTTTAAGCATTTTGCATAAAGCAATGTTAATATTTCACATCAAATCAGTCAGTCTCATTCAAATTTATATATTATGTACGTATTCTATAGTGTTGATGTGGCACTCATTTTATTGTAGTATATCTAATCAATAGACTTGTGAAATCCTCAAAAATGAAGCAACACTTTTTATGTTAATAATGTCAAAATCTAAAACCGAAAGGAGGATAATATAAGTTTTTAATGCTTGTTGAATGGCTTAAAAAACAAGAATAGGCATGACACTAAGCAATATAATTGTTTGAATTATTCCACCTTCTCTATCAAGGAAAAGATAAAATGATAGAAGGAAGGTAGAATGAAAGCAAGGGAAGGAGGTGAGGGAAGAGAAATAACAGGGAAACTTGTAATATAAGAATTCATAGAAAAGCAAAGAAAGTATGTGTGCTTGTAGGCGTGAGTACTCGTATGTTTGCATATGTCAGTATTTGAGTTGCCAAAATGGCAGGCACGACATATTCATATGGTTCATATTCATATTCGTATGATCAGCATTGATTGTTGATCAAAATTAATCTGTGATTTTTAAATTATTCCATTTCTTCAAACACGATATTTACAATTTAATCCACATTATAATTTCATTTACCTTAAACATTATAAAACAACTCATTTGATTTTACATATTAAGTGCATTGCATATGAATTTATGATACATTTAACTATGTCCCTATATATTATTTATGAATTGCAGATTTTAAAATTGTTCTTGAAAATAAAGATTGCAATAAATTAGTATTCCTGCCAGAATTATTCTCTAATCTCCATTACATTTGCTTGAACAATTGAGAACTTTGAAAGTGAGATTAGAAATAGTTATAAAAATAATGTATTGGCTTTTTTAATAGGCTAAAAATTAAAAAAAAATACTGTTGCCAACACATTGCATAAATGAGATGATCTAGATACTATCTACATAGAAAATGAATAGTTTATGTCTTATTTTTGTTGCCTATATTTTCAGATCAAATACATAAACTATTAACTTACTGTATGCATTTACAATTAAAATTTTTATTTGAAATGCTTAAAAAGTTTAGTTACATGGAGCCATGTTTATTAGACTATCTTATAAAAATAATAGATAACTAAATTATCACTTTCAGAATTTTCATTTTATTTCATTCTTCTGGATTCATATTTAAAGTAGCTATTTGAGATATGTGTATTGATTTTTTTTATTTATGTGACTATGAATTCATTTCATGAAACCTATTTGTATGCACTGACTGACTAAATCTACCTGCCTGTCTTTGTTAGAATTATTAATGAAATATTTTTATTGTTAGGACTATCCTTACCCTTTAATTTTATGAGAGAAACTGGAGATATATTAATAAAACTGATATTTTCTTGGGAAATCTCAGGAACTGAAGGCAGTAATAAATCTCCCCATTTATGAATTTGGCCTCTAATAGTAAAAACTTCTAGACATTTCTCCCTTGGATGAAAATTTTAAATGCAATTTAAGATAAGAGAAGAGGGTCCTATGATAAAATTTCATTTTTTCTAAGTGGCAAAATACAAATCTTCAAATTAAAGTGCATACTTTGATAACAAATAGTTTTGTAATTAACCCTATGATAGGAGAAGAAACTTGTTTGTGTAGAGGTACAGAAAAGTCTACGGAAGTCGAATTAGTCTTAGAGATTGCAGAAAGAAATTTGGCAGAGGAGTTTTGCCATCTTATAGTATTTTTAGCTAATAAAAAAGAAAAAAGGGATGTGGGGAGAGGTACATGATATCCGGATATTTATAATTCAAACTTTTATAAACTTCTTTCCTTTCTGCTCTCTACTCTCCGAACATGGACAAATGCCATACACCATTAAGGAAACTGGCTGTTTAAATTGGACAGTCTCCAAAGCCCCTGTGTGCGAGGATGGAAAATAAGTAAATATTGGAGCCGAGGTGTTACACATCTTGTCTTCCGAGACTTCCTAACTCAGAGCCACCGTATGTGACGGCTGTTTGTGGTTAACACGGCCAAGACCATGATTAGGTACACCGAAGCCCCAACACTAATTCTAGTGTTGTGAATTTTGTTTAAAAGTGATTCTTCTGCAGTCAGGTCCTGGTGAAACTTCAAAGCTAGCATTCAAAATCACAAAGCTGAAAAGCGTGCAAACTTATTTAGATTCCTTAAATGGTCTGGTCTAGGAGATTTGTGGGCACTTGAAGCCTTTGTAAGCCATTCCAGAGTGAAAAAGTTCATCTGTGCAGCAAGGTGTTCAGTGACATGACATTAGAGTCATTTCAAAGGCTTTTATTCTTGGGTACCAAACAGACCAGTCAGGATTTCTCCAGGATATAAGCTACAGCCTCTTCTTTATTTATGTGTATTTATTTATGTATATATTTTAATGAAGGCATTGCTTATGCTAAGGGTTATATAGTCAGAAGCTGAAAAATCTGTATTTTTGTGTGCAAAAGTGGACTGTTTGCTAAATAAAGAAAAGGAAGCAAAAGGCTGAAGCAACACAGGCAAACTACACTCATAAAACGGGGAATGTCTAAAAATATGATGAACTTTGGCATAAAACTGCTTTTTGTTACTGTAACAGCTACATCCATGTGACATTCTAAATTTAAAAACCACAAGTTCATACTTTCCCTCCCTCCCTCCTTCTCCTCCCCCATTTAAAAATCTTCAGTAAGCATCCAGTTCTCATTTGTAGGGTAAGTGAGGCAAATATTTTTAAATCATTGCTCCAATCTCTTTCTCTGAAGTTTTTAAAACTCACTTTTTAATATTAGACAAGTTAAAGATAATTAAAAGGAATAAAAAAGGACTTGTGCGTAGTCAAGAAATGGTAAAGAAAAGGGTTTTTTTGTTTTGTTTTATTTTGTTTTTGTTTTTTGACAGTTTCTCGCCACACATATGTAGTTCAACTTGGCCTTGAACTTACTATGTCATCTAACCCGGTCTGAAACGTGTGGTTTCCCTCTTGCTCAGCCTCCGCAGTGCTGGGATTACAGGCGTGCAGCACTGCAGCTGGCCAAAAACGATCAATAAAAGTTTTATAGGAAACATTTATTTCAATTTTGCTTTCTTTACAAAAGAAGAAAGCATTTTCCTTTGACATGAGTTTTAAAAATTACTTTGAGTACTTTTCTCCACAAGATTAGGAGAGTTGTTTCTCACCAAAATTTATAATTAATAATCAAATCTGATTTTATGTTCCTTTATAGTCCCTGTATTTAGCATATTTATATGTTAGATTTAGCTATACTGGTAACTTAAAAAGTGATATATTTAGTCATGTAGCCTGAGTTGAGTTTTTTTTTTTTAAATAATAAAATATGTCATTTCTCACCAACATGATTATAAGTGTCTAGATATCTACAACTTCAACTTAAAATATATTTTCATCTCCTTTAGTACCATTCACAATGTTCCCTTCAAAACAAATTAACTTTAAAAAGAAGTAAGCAGCATTGGAAAATGGATATATAAAATAATACATGAACCATTCATTCTGACAGTTATTTAGAGATTCACATCCATGACCCCAAAACCAATAGAAAATTAGGTTCATTTTATTTTCTTTTAAAATCAGATTTGAAGCCAGTAAAATACTTAATGTCTATGTTCTCTGGATTTTAAATAATAGCCGTAGCTGGCATATGTAGATGCATGTCATTTAAGGATAAATATTCTTTGTGATACTTAAAATGACCAAGTAGAAACAATATTTTCAAAAATCAGATTAAGATAAATTATGAATTATAGGAGAATTTCTACAGATTATAGAAAACACTCTGGAAAACAAGTTATTATATTCACAGCTTCAAGAGAAAAACATCATAGCAAAGCAAAATAGAGTCTCACAGAAAATCCCAGAAAGAGTGTGCTGAGCCACGGAGCTGGGGAGCTGGGGCGGCTAGTAGTTGTGAGCAGGTGTCCTCCTTGAAAGGCCAGATAGATGCAGAAGAAAAGTCTACAAGGGATTTCACTGGTGCCTTCGAATGTTCCTGGGGCACATCAGGGAAGGGCAGGAAGGAGAATTTGTTACAGAGGCCACTTTATCACACTATCGCATCCTACAACAATTTAGCTTAATCTCTGCCCTTTTTGCCATCTAATGGGATAAATTAGAGCCTCATGCCCTTGATTTCTTCCTGGTACTCTTCCATGTTATATTCTGAAAGTGAGAGAGGAAGGCCCACCTTTCCCAGAGGCAGCTATATATGAGGTCCTGCAGCTCTTGCAGCTCCACCTAAAGATCAGCCACCTGTGAGGGCAGGAAGAAGTCTTTGGAATCACCGAGATGGCACAGACATTCTGCGATGTGTCTGTGATCGCTGGTGGGAAGTTTGTTGTAACTGCAGCATGTCCACAACGCCTGAATGTGGCCTCCTCAGTGTTCATCTTCCCCATCCCTTGCGCAGCGCTTGGGCCAGTGATTCCCCACCTAACATCCCTTTCCACTCCAGTTTCCTACAGCTTTCTTCTTTTTCTTAACTATATCCTGGATTCTATTTTATTTTTTTTAATTTTTTTGAGATTTTTATATAAGATTGTACTTTAAAATAATGGTTCAACGTCGAGTGCAGTAAATTTATAAGCTAGTAACACAATCATTTATCATCATTGTCAAGTATTATGTAAACTACCTAAGTCATGTGTTATAAATTTGACAACCTGGTATCCCATTAGGTGTGTATGTGTGGGCATCACAATGGTGCATGAGTGACGGCTGTGCTATGATGTCACAACAGCTATGAAGATACTGGGCCACATGAATTTTTGGCTCCATCTTATGTGACCACGTGATATAAGCAGTCTTCTTTAAGCCAAATTCTGTTATGAGGCACATGGCTACAGTTACATCCTAAATTTATATCTATAAAATGGCATCAAGATAAGCACAGTATATTATTATCTGGAAAAAATCCAACAGTACTGTATATAGAATAATATGATTAAAATGCTGCTGCTTCTCTCTCTCTCTCTCTCTCTCTCTCTCGATCGCTCTTGCTCTTGCTCTTGCTCTTGCTCTCTTGTTGTATTTCAAATTATAGACTTCAAAATTATCCCAAAGTTTATGGGTCGTATTGACCACATTGTTAAAAGTGGTCACATTTTTCTTCAGTTTTCTAATTTTTAACAAATAATTTAAAAATTATTAAAAATATTTTTTGTTAATAATTTTTAATTATTTGTTTGATATTTCTAGTGAAAAATATCCCACAAATAATTTGAAATAAAGAAAAAGATACATTCAAATGTACTAAGATATTTATATATAATGAATAATGTTAATATAGAACAAATGATATTGATAAATGGTTGTCTGAAACTTTTGCTTTCTTAGAAATTCTCAAAGAGATTTTTAGTTTTCCTTGACTGCAGTTTTATTTTATAATGTTAAAAACAAGTATTGTACCACACTATTCATTTGTTGTAGAATATAAGCAAGAACATGGAGTCTATTTTAGTTTCTTCACTTCTCTTCTATTCTTATACATTGCTAAACTCAGATTTGTTTTTTCCATTACTTTACAAGTAAATTAAATAATAATTTCATAGTTTTCGGGTCTTTTTTAAAGAAATCAGACTGAAATTAAACAGTCTAAAAAGTATAGGTTTTAAACAGATGTCATAAAAATAATTTTTTCTGAGAACATAGTTAAAATTTCTAAATTTTCGTTTTGACTAAATTCTAACATGCTGGACATTTCAAAATATTTCTAAAAGCGAATTTCTTACAGGATCAAATTAAATCAGGACAAAATTATGCATACAACATGTTTTTGTTAAATAAAAACTCTCACCTAGATTATTTAAAATGAAAACATGTTGTTCATGAAATATTTATAATTTCTTCCTCAGTTTATCTTGTCTGGGAGATTTAGTATATATCCTTTTAAAAACCCAATGAACAGATTAATTTGGTAAGACTGTTCTCAGATGGATGGAGAAACTTAACAGGATGAAATGAGCGCTTCTGCTCGCTGAAGTGGTGTCCACGGTGATCTGGAAGAGCCAAGCTGCTATTGTGAGTGCTGTGCTGTTGCAGAGACTGGGCCCTGGCACAGAGGGGATGCTCTTTGTTGTGGTGGGAAAAGCATGACATTTTATCAAGAAAGTACTTTAAATATTAAATGTGTATGTAGGAGTTAGCTTAAAAGCCACATAAATGCTTTTAATGCCAGAAACATTGTTGAAATACTTGAATATTCCTTCCTGTTGAGGAGAAAGAGAGTTTTAGTGGAATCCTGAAGTGGTCCATTAGTGCAGCCGGATCTGTGCTAAATTAGCTCTGTGTGTGTGTGTGTGTGTGTGTGTGTGTGTGTGTGTGTAATTTTAACATTTTTGTTAATAAAACTGGACAAATGCTAAAGCCAAGATTAAAATTAAAATATAAGAAGTAAAGCTAGTTTAATCTTCAAAAAATAACACTTGACTCTAGCCTCAGAAATACTTTCTCAATGAAGATAAGATTTATCATTACATGTCAAAATCTTTTATTTTAACCAACTTTATTCTAATAACAGGAACAGTGTTACTAAAATATAAATATTAAAGCAGAGCTCAGAATCATGGCCACATACTTTAAGAAAGTTGTTGTTAATTGGTTGTAAGAAACGATACACATTTGCTGTGTCACACTGTCGCTGGAACTGGCCGCCGGTGTTTAGCACAGGCTGTGACACACCGAAGAATCCGTGTGGGAACTCACATTCTGCCCTTACCACACATTGGTGAGTTCTTGGGTACGGAAGGGTTCAAATGACTGCTCTCATCGTTAGGTTAACATCGCCGAAGCTAAGTGGTTTTATTTTACGTAGTGAAAACTAGAACACTGCTCCCACAACTGCTGACATGTAAACAGTTTACGTAAGTTATTAACTCAAAATGTCTATTCAGATAGCAAGGGCACTATCTCTATGTTTCAACTGTTTGACACAATGATGGATTATTTATTTACTGAGCAGCACTGGTGGCCAGAAAATCTGATTTCCATGCATGAAATCCATGAAACCTCAGCCCCTGAACAGTTTCTTTTACATGTGGCAAAGGTCATCTATCAAGGGATTTTCTCACGTTTTGTGTGATTGGTCATGCCTCATTTCCTTCAAGAAAATATGATTTCCCTGAAGTCTGTGCATTTTAAAAGACTCACAAAAGACCCAGAAAGTTATTTCCTCTCTGTTTGTGATAAGCACAGAATATAGAGGCTAACCTACAGGGAACGACAAGCAACTGTTTGTAGCTAGAAACCATATTTAATCCCATCATTAGGAAAGCTTTGGCACTCACCAGGTATAAAAGTACTGCAAAATTAGACACTTAACCTTGTCATTTAACCTTGCAGAGTTTAATCTGGATTCAAACTTTAATAAACATACTCCATAGACCTACCCTTACGTAGCAGAAAGTCTTTATGTTGGATAATGCACTTCAAACTTAAAATAATTTGGTGAATGACTTTGTTAAGATTTGACTACCTTAAAAATAATGAAAATCATCACTTCAATTTTGACCTGAAAATGCACAAAAAGATGTTACGTTTTAGTAAAATTTCTAAGGACAATACATTTGAGATATGGAAAAATCAGGAGCAATTTTGAGTACTGTTTGACAAGAAACTATCACATACAGTTTTTGGACATTAAAAAAAGAAAAGATTTTATTACCTGAATCATGCTAACAAAGTATTTTTCAGGTCACATTTTCGGGGTCTCTTATCTTCAACTCATAAAAAAGGTCTCAAATATCTCAATCACATGGTGTTTCTGTCTAAAAATTTTCTGTCTGAGAGCTTAATCAATACAGTAATAGGGTATCTGTGTTCTGCACAGCCGGTATGAGAGCATATGCTGAGGCATATAATACAGTATAATCACTGATTAGTAATGTTACTGTGATACCTTATAGAAATAGTAGTTCAATAGAGTCATTCAAAAGGTGTGGCAAATGAGAAATAATTCTGTCAGTTACAGAATGGGATACAAGATACTATCACAAGTAGACTCTTGAACGTAGCAAAGATTTAGCTGCAGAGTACCTGACCATAGAGGGTCTTCCAAAACCTGTTCATAAATTTCAATTAATAATTTTAAATTACTTTTCTTAATAAGGGCATATACTGATCCTGATCATATATGTTTTAGGCCGTCAAAATTTGAAAGCATCAATTCCCAGTACACATTTCTTGTTTTAGTTCTCTAAGTAAGAAAACATTCATTTGTCTTTCCAGGATTATTCAAAGGTAAATTTTGAGAACAATGAATAGGATGCAAAGAAAAACTTACTATACGTAGAATATATTTCATCTGTAAATCCTGGTCTAGTCATAGTATGAAAAATCTGTGGTAGTGGTCTTAAGTTATTTTTGTTAATAAATTTTGAATGATTTCTATGTGTAATATTGCTGACATCCTTCCTTAGTCATTGCTATGCCCCCATCTTTAGCTTTAATGTTGAACTTCTGTCCAAAGTAACTTTCAAAAAGAAGACAACACAGGAGAATTTGCTACAAATAAATAGGAATTTTTCAAAGCTATCTTAATTGACACTTATTTCTATTATAGACTTCAATATTATTTGACTTAGTTTTGAGGGTAAATTATTTATGTACTTGATTTAATATCTGTTGTTATCAATATTATTAATTACAAGCAAGAGAATATGAAGTTTCTGTAATTATGTGATATAGCTTAACTGTAAAAATTTGTTTTTTTGAGATAACATATGGATTTTCTACTTTGTGATTGTGTGTATGTTGACAATTAAGCATGCTCAATTAGTAAATTACAATCATATTTAACCTACACATATTTATATATAGGTTATTTTACAACTAAATATGTGCATTTTTTGGTTGTACTTTAAATGCTTATGAAGATGGCTATCCAAAGTGCTAGTTGTTATTTATTTTTTAATATACTTCTTAGAAAGAGTAGACTGAAAATATTTTTTGTGACTGACTTATTTCAGCCCTGTTATGGACAAATGAATACTTCCTGTGAAACCAGTTGTTTATACGAGTTTTAAAAAGAACAAGTAATCATTGCTTGTAATACATTTTTGACAGTGTATTTATTTAAAAAAAAATTGCTATAAAACTAATACCTAGTTATTGTAAAAAACAAAACTATTTAACTGTTATTCACTATCAGGGAATTTTGTTCTTTGAAATGGTCTGACTATATTAATATGGCTTATTGATCACTTTATTTTCATTTTGTAATTTATATAGTCAGTGCATGTGCAATAAAATGCAATTACTTATGGGAAAGTAATGTCAGTCACTAGACTTGACAATTATTTTTACATGAATGAGAACAGTGCTTTATAATTTGCTAAGTATTTGAGAACAACAGTAGTAATTTTCCTGTTTATTATTTATAAGTATTGAGAAGGCAGGAGCTTGGACGGCTCAGATATAAATGTACCTATAACCCCTGGTGCTTTACACTCCATATTTTCTGAATGCCCAAGGTGATGGCAAGTCACTAGATTACAAAGAAACTAAACTGTAAGAGTACATTTGTTGCTTTGATGTTACAAACTTCAAATGCGAATGCAATAAAAACCTAGGCTGATCCACTTCTTAGGACAAAATATGGAAATGAAAAAATAAGGATCCTAATATTCCTTGATATTCAAAAAATTTTTCTCTGATGCAAATAAAAAGTCCAGTTCACAAGAGAGTAGTAGAATTCAATTTTCATAATAATTTCTGCCTTATTGAAAAAATGCAAAACCCCCTTGATAAAAGAAATGCAAAAGTTTCTATCAAGTAAATGTAAAATATGCTAATGTAGTGATTGGAAAGTCAAGTGCATATGAAGGCTGACACTGGAGATTGCATTGGTTTCTAATGTTACAGTTTGTGACAAAGATCAGAATTATTTGCTGCAGTAATCAGTTAGCTTTTGCTTCAGGTTCAACAAAATAATGTGTCCCATTATCCAACATTCACCTCTACATTTATTTTTCTTTGTTCTCTTCATCTCTTTATGGCATCTTTTCCATTCATGTACGTTCAATTTATTTACAACACTCTAGTTAACCTATGTTTTAATTTTGTGTTTATTTGTCTTTCTTTAAGTTATCATTTGATAGTTCTTTTTATTTCTATATATATTTATTTAATTTGGTATCAAAGTATTTAAATAAATAT
>PVJO010017560.1:0-38556 GCA_004026905.1 Hystrix cristata | reverse complement strand
CATTATCCAGCCATAGAAATGTTAGACTTGATTTCTCGGTGCCTCAGAATGTGTCTCTGAGGAACAAAGCATCGTAACATATGCCGTACGTAACACGTGCGGGGAAGAAGAACAGTATATGCTGCAAATATGAGACCAAGACTACCAGCTACTAGGTCAAGAAAATGTGAGGCTGGGGATTTAGCTCAGCGGTTAAAGTGCTTGCCTTGGAAGCACAGGACCCAAGTTCGATCCCCAGCACCAAAAAAAAAAAAAAAAAGAAAATGTGAGGCGTGCAATTTGGACATTTTACAATTTGGACATTTTGCAGCTTGGACATTTGGTTTAATTTGCTTGATTTTGCATTGTGATTCTAATTGCTTTTTAGGACTTCCACAATTAAATAAAAATTCAATCAATCTTATTAAACAACAACAACAAAAAAGAAAAAGCTTATGTTGTACAACCTGAATGCTTTGGAATGACTATAAAAGCCTATTTTTTGTTATCCTTATTTTTATTTTATATTAGAAATTATACTTAGATCATGTATTGATTTGTCTAATGTTTTTCTCTCCCAAAAAAGTGTTCTTTAATTTATCGATTCTAATTTTAATATATTAATAACATTTTTGTCTCATTAATATATTTATTATTGTTTCCTAAAGTTTATTTGATGCTCATTTTCTAAATTCTTGACTCAGAAATTTTGTTTCCTTTCTTTCATTTTTTCTCATTTAACTTTTAAGTGAACTTTTAGTTCTAGGGATCTTTTGTATATAATGTTCAAAAGACTATTTTCTATTTAATTGTAATGTCAATTGTGTATGCCAAGACTTTTTTTCTGCCTTCCATTTACATTTGCTTTATATTTAAGTCTTACCCACTAATTCCTGTTATTACTTAGTGTATGTTTATTACTTACTTGTTTTTGGTCTCCAAATTTACCAGTGGATTTGGCAAATGATACCTGAAGACTTTAAAAGAGAGCATAGTATCCATGCTTTATAAATCTGTGGGCTACAGCTTCTATGTTTCTGTGAGTTTGTCTTTGTATATCAAATAGGTGCCAAAAAATTAAGTGCTTCAATATGGTAGCTGCAGATTCAATCTTAGATCAAGAAGAAAGGCCCACATTAAAAGAAAAAAGGAAGACCTATTAAAAGTACAAGTGATTTTAAAAGAACATATCAAATATTTTTTATGATTTCAAACCAGGGAATGATTTTTTTAAGCAATTCACAAAAGTGTCAGCCATTAAAAAATAATTTATTAATTCTACTACCTTATGTTCAAAATATGTCAAAAGACATGATGAGGGTAATGAAGACACTACAACTTGGGCAGAAGATATTTTTTACACATAACTTGTAATCTCCAGAGAATCATTATTTGTAATAAAGAAAAACAAATCAATTAAATGTAAACAAGTCAGTAAAAATTAGCCACCACAATAATAAGCATTTTATAGAACAGAAAATAGGAATGGCCAATAATCAAGTTATTTTCAACTTCAGAAATCAGGAAAAAGATAATCAAAGTCATAATAACGCATTTTACCAAATCTAGGATGGCAAAAATTAGAAGTATCAAGAGCTTCTGAGCATCTGGATCAAATAAAACTTGTATACTGATGAAGGCAGGTGATTGGTGTAGCTAATAGGGGAAACGGCTGGAAATTCTCTTGTGAAGCTATGCACGGTCATTTATAGGCTTCAGCAATGTCACTCCTGGGAGTATAATATACATATATCCTCACATAGATACATCAGGAGAGAGATGTGAACATGTTCTCAGCTCGTAGTAACCCTATTAGCAAAAGACAGGAAACGATGCAAATTATTTTGGAAGCAGAATGCACATAGTGGGAAGTTCCTATACAAGAGTGAAAACTCGGTGAATAATTGCTGGTGTAAATTTGTATGCATATAGAAAAAATACGTCAAGTGAAATTTTGTTCGAAGATTACAAAACATTAATATGAAAATCATAAAATTATTTAACAACACATCTTTGGTGATTAGTATACATTGCAAAATAGGCAGAGAAATTATATTTCAAATCATAAAAATGGTTGTATTTGGGTTTATGCAAAGATACTAGGTAGGGCCACGATTGGTAATGTAGTTCTTTGGTGGAGATTTGAGGTAACTGATTTATATTTAACAACTGATCATATATGTTATATCTTTATATTTTTCAAGTATTAAGAATTAAGGTAAATGCATTTTTTTGTATTTAAAAGAAATCCATACTTGGATCTAGAACTGATTTGTTTTTCGATAGACTTACTAAGGATTTACACAATAAACAAACTTTCTGAAGAAATATCGTCTTCGCTTCATTTTGATTATTTTCAGAAAGAAACTAAATTTCATTTCCTAATTATTGCAACATCTGAAAATTTAATATGTATTATACTTACTTTAAATGTTTCTAGGTAATTTCATAGATTCCCTTTATTTAACCATTTCTATTCTGTGCTTTTCAGTATTGTTTTCAGTATCCCCAGGGAAAAAGCAGTTTTCAACTTCATATTCAGTTTTTTGTTGCTTTCAAAGTAATGGTAAAAGCCATCTCTGCGTCTTTTCTAGGTAAATGGTAGTGTCTGTCATAAATGAATTCTAAATGTATGAACACTATACAGAATTATAGGGCATTGCATTATTTTGTGGTGAAATGGAGCAAGTTTTGCATTTTGTTTCTAGTTTTCTCATGATTTTATGTAATTTGCATGCTTGCGCAGGCTTTAATTTTTGTCTGTCATCTAGTCACTATCTCTAGACTTGGTCCAAGAAAAAGAAATAACGAATAATTATCAATATATAAACCAAACACTTCAATTTAATTGTAGTTTGACATTTTAAAAATTATACATAATAGTTTACTGTGTAAAGAATCATTACATGATTTCTTCCTAAAATATTAGTTACACTGTCAAAGAAGGATGGTTTCTCCTAGTTTTTAGGTACTTAATATAGTTTATTACTTTTTAAAATGCAAAAAATTAGCCTAGCAAAACACCAGTAAAATAATCATTGCAATATGTGATTATACATAGAACTGCATATTTAATTAAAAAAACTCCAGTCTTAAAAGTCAGGTTAAAACTTGAATGGTAAAGTTATTACATATAATTTTATAGGGTAGTATTTCAGTAATTGTATTTTTAAAAAGAAAACAATTTAAACAAGATTTTCTATGTACATATTTTGAATTCTCATAACTAAAAATGTCATTTTAATGGGTCGAAATAATTTGATATTTCTATTTGGCAAAGAACAGATTTAAACATCAGACCTTGTTCAGGTGATAGAAAACTGCCTGTCTTCATAGTTATTCTTCATTCTTCTGTGTTATCATTTGAATTTGAGTAAGTTAAATACTTTTAAGGGAAATATTGCATATACTAAAATGATTCTTCTAGGCGAAAATAACCAGATTAGTTACAGCTCAGGGGAGAGTTTGCAAAATAATATTGCTGTTGTTGCCTTGTACTATGCTATTTGCTGATTTTATTTTTATATCACTGAAAGTACATTCTACACCAGAGCTTTATAAAAAATAAAAATCATGCCTCCAGCCAAAGTACACTTTGTGTACTTTAGCACTAACCAAAATATTCTACCAATAAAATATGATATTTGTGTTCCGCTGTTAAAAGGACTTGAATTTCAGAAAATACATTAGAAAATGTATGAGTCAAATAAGGTGAACCCAAAACTTTATGTTAGTTGAATTTTTCTATTTAATCTACACCTATGTTTATAGATTAATAAGTCAAACTTAAATGAATTTAATCTACACAGTTGATATGCTGTTCTAACATTTGTTGTATATTAAATAACAGCACATTTTATCTTCTTGGGTGCATTACTTGTTTTCTAGCTTAAAAATACCTCGAAGTCAATAATCACAAAAAACTAATCCGAGTATTTGTAGCTCTGATACTAGGTATCAGGATTGCTTCTTCCTAGAGATGTTTCTAAATTTCAGTTACTGCTTGTGTGTTATTAGTCAGGTGGTCATTTTTGATAACATGGTCGAACCTGCAGGGCATGAAATGAAAGAAACCTAGCACACAAGGACTAATAGCCCGTGATATTACTTATGTGAATATCAGAAAAAATCGAACTCATCGAAACAGAGAATGGAATAATGGTTAACAGAGAGTAGGGAGAGATTGAGGAGATGTTGGACAAAGGACAGTTTTCTTGAAATATCTCTCTCAAAGTCTTCTGTTGTATCACTGTATTTTAACAGACGACAATGATTTATAATAATAATGGTAAAACAAAAAATGGGTCAATAGGAAACATTTCAGTCTAGGAGGAATAAATTCCAGAAGCTTATTGTACATGATGGTGACTACACTATATTGTATACTGTACTTGAAAATTGCTGAGAGTAAGTTCTAAGTTTCTTACCACACACACACACACACACACACAGACACACACACACACACACACACACACACAGAGGATAAAATATATGAGGTAATGCATATGTTAATAGCTTGTTTTAACTATTTCACAATTTATGCATATGTTAAAGAAGCATTGTAAATCCTAAATGTACAACAATTTTTAATAGCATGGAGCTATTTATGCACACACATGCACACACACACACAGATGTATGTGTGTAAGCACACATACACACAAAAACATGAGTCATTTAATATTGACCATTTATAGCATCACCATTTTTATAGAAGGTAACGACTTATAATAATGATAAAACTGGTTCAATAAGAAAAACAGAAAAGAAAGGTCTATTTAAGAATGTAAGTAGATGTATTTAAAAATGAATAAAATAAAACTACATTTATTGAAAGAAAGCTTATGTTTGTTATACTGTTATATCTATATGTGCCTTTTGTGTTTTTTTTTTCTTTGAAAGACCTAACTTGGTCCTAATAGTTTATCAAGTTATTAGATTTACTTTGGGAAATTTAGGCATCTATATGCATAAGTGAGATTGATGTATATGTTTCCATTTTCATGCAACCCTTTAGTGTTTGCCTAATCCCACATTTACTGAATCATAGAATTATTTGGAAAATGCTTCATTTTCTACTCTGGAAGATTGGATTGGTTTGTCCCTTGAAAAGTTAGAATTTCTGGGCCAGGAATTTTCTTTGTGTGGAAAAGTATTATAATTTATTTAATAGAGGATAATTCATTCATCTCATATAAATTTTTATAACACATTTTATTCTAGGAGTTTTATCGTATCTTCTAATTGTTTATATTTCATGACATAATTTAAAAAAAATAGTAAACTTTATTTGCTACAGTTTTAGTCCTTTTAGCATAAAAGAAGCTTAGAGGACTCCATTATGAAGGATCCCCTCTGACTCTTTGCTATTGCTGCCTAGAAAACACTAGGTAGAAAGTGTTTTATTTGTGTCATTTTTCAGATCCCAAAGTATTTTTAAAACTATTGTTGTATGGAAAGCCACTCCAAAATGCAGTGGTTTAAAACTAGCAATTATTCATCTTACAATGTGTGGTGCTAAAATTGACACAGGATGCAGGTGGTAGTTTTGGTCTCAACGCAACTTCCTCAGTTGTGCACCTTTAGTGTAGGTCGGCTAGGTGCGGCCATACCTGGGTTTGGCTGGCCCTTGGCACAGGGGCCGTACTTCTCGTCTATCTGGTCTTCCATCTTCCAGCAGGCTGGACTGATTTGCCCACACGGAGCTGTTAGTGATATAGGAGAAATGACCACAGAAAACACGGCCTCTGAGGCCTATGCTTGGAACCCCACCTTTTAATGGGAGAATCTGAAATTCAGTTGCAATTATACAGGGAGGGTTAAAGAACTCTGACCATTTCAGCTATAAATCTAGCATTATTTTTAAACACTAAAACATTTTATATTCTGTTGCATTTTAAAAAACAATTCCTTTTCTTTCAGTTTTTTCTTTCATTTCAAAGTATCCTCTAGGACAGTCTTTTGCTCTCTAAAGCATCTGTTAGAATTTCCTTTCATGACTTTTTTTTGTTGTTTTTGCTAAACTTTAAAGGTTTTTATCTAAACATGTCTTCATTTTGCAACCTTTCTTAACAAAATGATTTTCTGGGAAGCCCATTCCACGTTGTCATTCTAATTCACCTATTTAATCTCAGAGTTTAAAAACAAAACCTGGATTCCATTACAGAGATGTCTAACTGCCATTCTTTTTAAGTTTTTTCTCTGTGGATACATTTAGGATCTCTTCATTGCTTTTGTGTCCTGCCATCTTGGTAGAATATACAAGGACTGAGTTTCTCTTTCTTTGTCCTTGCACTTTTTATACCCAAGGATTTAGGATTTCATGTGTCCTGGATAATTCTCACCTATGGAGCTTTCGCTCTAATTTTCTGTTCTATACAGGTAGTTTACATCTAGTTCAACATCAATTACATTTTTATTATATTTTTTAATTTCATTCTTTGAATCTCTTAACTGCTTTATGTTTACCATCTCACTGCTAAATGTACTGGGCTCTGGATAACCCTTTAAAATTTATCATTGCATTTGCTTATTTTTTCTAATCAGGTGTTTAAACTTTTCAGTGTTTGCTTTTAATTCTTTCATATTTCATCTCTAAAAATCCTTGCATTTTTTGGCCCAGTTTTGATAGTTTCCCACTGTAAAATCAATGTTTTTTCAATATTTTACTTTTTTCAAATGTTTCATAATAAGTTATCTTGTATTCTGTACCTGATTATTACAATTCCTGGGTTTGTAAATTTATTCGTTCTTTCTATTGACAGTCACTCATGATTTCACTAGTGGGTTACTAATTTTCTCATTGTAAACTTCTTTTTCTAAAATTAGATCCCTGGAAATTTGGAAGAGCCTGTGCCTTTCTGCAGAAAGGCTGTGTACATCAGATTCATCAGAAGGTAGGGGGCTGCTACGATCTTAGCATCATGTTGCCTTGCTTTATTAACTGTTGGCTTATTGTAAAATTCTCAGATTAGTCTCTTCATCTTCTGAATCCCAAGAATAAGAATCTTGTCTCAAATATGCTTATATTAGCACTTACATTTAGAGTTACCTGATCTTAGTGACCCCTACCCTGTTGTTTATTTAATGATTACTGTTTGTTCTCTGGTTTCAGTTGTTGTGGGAATGTGTTTATGTTTGTCTATGAGATTGGCCCTAGAGATTTAGAATACTTTTTAATGAACTCAGTGATGCAATAAATTTTATTGAATTTCATCAAATATACAATTGTATTTTAATTGAGAGAATTTTCCAAGTATCTCCTCTATAATTTTGTCGTGAGAACAAGCATCCATACAGATTATCATTCACAATTGTAATTGCAAAGCGTAGTTTAACATGGTAATATATAGTTATGGTAAAATGTATTTATATAAGGCATTCCAGTCACAAATATTACATGTTTTAATAACTTGGTATTACTTTTAATGATTATATCTCTTTTAAGAAGGATATCAAATGACACCATTTTGTCACCAGAATTTGTGACCCACACAAAGCTAAATCTGTTTTAATTTCACTTAAATATGATGCAAGCAACTGAGCTGTGTTCAACTTTGTCAAAAATTGCTCTGGGCAAAAGTTTCCAGTTGAGAGCAAGAA
This sequence comes from Hystrix cristata, assembly GCA_004026905.1. NCBI lineage: Eukaryota > Metazoa > Chordata > Mammalia > Rodentia > Hystricidae > Hystrix > Hystrix cristata. The sequence goes on along the minus strand of PVJO010017560.1, from coordinate 30,972 downwards.
AGGAGGAGGGAAGCATTAATGAGCCCAAACAAAACTTTTTTCAAAAATAAAACATGGGGTTTCTTTGATTTCTTTTGTAAAGTGTAAATACATTTGATCAGATGCACTGTTGCCAAATTGTAAATCAGAAAAGTGAGATGCTTCCTGGAGAGTTGGCTTGGAGGTATCAACTTGGATTTTAACTGGGGTAAGGATAGTTTGAATTTCCATAGTGTCTATGTTGCCCTTTGTCTTTCAGTTTGTGCATAGAGGAGTACCACCCAATTTCTTGTGAACTCCAAATTCTTTCCTGTATCTTAAAACACACACACATACAATGTCTTAGAAAATATCCAATAGGAGGATAGTGCTTTATGGAACTCCCTCTTTCAGAGTACCAATGCCAAAAGTCTATTAATGTAAGTTGATATTTATATCCATACTGAATTGTCTGGTACAGACAGTGATAAAAATGCAAGAGGACACTGAGAAATATATAATGAGGGAGGATTTTATAATATATTAAGATAGCAATAGATTATTTTTAAGCCACATTCTTTTTTCACTTTTTTAAAAATTAGTACAAGTTGGTGGTACATAACGATTGCATTCCTTGTGGGGAGTTGGCAAATGTATATAATGCATCTGAATTCTCTTTTCATCCCCTTCCTCTCCCCTTCCTCACCTTTTGGTGCCCTTCCCATTTGAAAATGATCCATCTCCCTACTTCCTATTATCTGTATTTTGCTATTTCTTTATATTTTTGGTTTCTCATATAAGAGAAATCATGTAATATTTAAGTCTGTGTTTCTGATTTATTTCACTAACATATTATCGAAATGTATCCATTTTCTTACAAATAACTCAAGTTTATCCTTCTTTATGACACAGTAGTACCCCGTTGTGTATAAATGCCACATTTTGTTCCTCCATTCCTTTTCTTATTTTCTTGATGGTACTGTTTGAAGATATATTTTGATGAAATCCATATGATAATTTTTCTATCACTGGAATGTTGACGTCTTATCTAAAAAATGACTGCCTACCCCCACTCCATGAAAACACACTCCTATTTTTTTCTGAGAATTTTATAGTTTTAGCTCCTGTATTTAGGTCTATAATCCATTTGTGTTAATTTGGGGTATGGTGTGAGGTAGGGATTCAATTTCAACCCTTTGAATATGGATATCCAGTTGACCGAACATTATATATTGCACAAAGTAACTCTTTGCAATTGTAACTTTAACTTGCCAAAATACAACTTTTTATCTTAAAGGACTTTGTGATTCTTACTGCTGTTATCAAGAAACAGACACATACATTGTATAAACTTCTTTTTTTTGTATATAGAATATTTGAGTTATTTACTGTATTGAAAGTGGACTTTATTATTATGCTTTTTGTGTAAGTATAATACTTTACAGCATTCTGGAGTATCTTTCTATTATGGTGATGCAATAACTAAAATATTTTGTAACAGGAAAGTGATTTATGGAAACAAAACCAAACCTGATTTTCAGTGTAACTTTAGACCGCCTGCAAGAGGGTACATGATTTTCTATTGTTTTCCTTCTCTAACAGAGATCAACAGAGGAGGTAATACTATCTAGAGAAGTTATTTTAAAAAGAAAATTTCAAGGCTTCTGCTTCTATGTTATGAAGAACAGAGACTATGAGTAAATAGTTCATTTAAGAACAACCTTTAACAACATCTTCTTATGAGTACATAAACCTCAGAGCCTATTCTGGGAAGCCAAACCGCTATGCAAAAGTGTGATGAAAGGTTATACTGTGAGCAGCAGAAAGCTTTACAGATAATGATGCGTTTAGAAAGATACTTTTTTTTTTTTTTTTTTGTGCCAGGGATGGAACTCAGGGCCTTGAGCTTGCTAGGCAAGCACTATAACCACTGAGCTAAATCTCCACCCCTAAAAAGATACTTATGTTTTCCCAATGCTCTTTCCCCTTTTCCCAGCATGGCTCCAGCTGTACCAAGTTTGATTTGAGCTCTGATCTTCTGCTAAAACTAGCACCATAGCCCTCTCTCCCAGGTCCCCCTTTTAACTGTCTCCTGGGTCCTGAGCAACCAAAATGTGTTCTCTCCCATTTATAAGGTTTGGGAGATTGCTGACTGGATGCACTGAAGGTGGAGGTGAGGAGGGTCAGTAGGACAGAGGTGGAGGTCAAGATGGTCAGTGGGACAGAGGGTAACACTGATGAAGGGCAGAGGTACTAAGGGGCAGTAATCACTGGTGGCGATACTGTCCTGAGCCATCACGTGCAAGGAACCAGCTTCACACAGGGAGTCTACAAGAAATACTTAAAAAATTACGTGGAATCAATTAAAGAAAAACTTTAAAGACAGAGGCTACATCCCCAGACATTTTAATTTTTTTTAATTTGGTACTTTGAGACAGGTCTTGCTAAATTGCCAAGACTGGCCTCAAAGATTTGCGGTTCTTCTGCTGCAGGCTCCAAAAGTAGCTGGAACTATGCTGTGTGTTGGTTCTTTAGGGATGAAAACGTGAATCCAGATAGTGCAGCTGCCTTCCTGGACCACCGCGAGAGTGGTGTGGCCCCATGTATGATTTTCCTTAAGGGGGGTTTAGAAATCTGAAAATGTTAACAAATTTGGCAATGACTTTAGATCTATCATCTGTCATTGTAACTTGCTGCTGTTTGTCATCTATACAGAGTCAGGACTTAAGGCAAATGGGAGCGATGTCATCTTGAGCTTTGTATTTATTTTGATTGCGATGTAGTTTGGAGTAGAGGTATTGTTTTGCTTTTAAGAAAAACAATATCATACAGGTTTTATATAAAAATGTGTATGTATGTATATCATGCTCAACGTTTATATAATAGAGACCAGAAGATGACAGAAATAGGGAGCAATTTTATTTTTTTTCTTCTTATTTACGTAGAGATGTGGAAAGGTACCCAGGTCCATACTGAGCTGATTTGCTAAATCACCTCCATGGTGATATTCTTTAGAGGAAATAGTTATGATTCCATTAAATACATGATGTACTCCCAACTATATATATTCAGGTGGGAGGAAATTGCTTCAGGAGAGGCTCTTGGTTGTTAGATGTAGTGTTTTAGTAAAGAGGAAGGTGAGGAGTTTAAAAAAATTGCTGCACTGCTCTCAGGAAGGGAAAAAAAAAAGGGAATCGGCCCTGCCCATAGGAAAGCTGGTCTAGGAATGGGAGGGAGTCCTTTAAAGAATTTTTGTAAAGGCTTTAATGTTATTTTGAATTGTTTCTTGGCCTTTATTAATAGCATATTTGCCATATAGTGCAGTTAGAAGGATATTTATCTTCACCATATTGTGATTGTAGATGTCAAACTTCTACTTTTAAAAATATGTTGGGTGAAATTCAGAAACTATGTGAAGGGGTGAACTTTTCAGACTTCCCTGGGCTCTGTTGAACTAGCAATAACATTTCCAGATAGCAGCTTTCATTTAGAAAGCAGATCACCATGTAGATAACTAAGCCATATATTGATATAATTGGGATAACCACGGTAATTGCTTCCCCTGAAATGTACTGAAGATCATCCTGGAAAGGGAGGGGCATAAATGTTGGTTGCTCATATAATGAAACATTAAAGATATAGGTTTCTTTCACGAATCAATTCCCAGCCAATTTATGTTTAAATGTCAGACAATTTACCTCTGTCAAATTTCCCTGTTTCCAATGTCCTATCCTCCAAATTGTTCTCCCCAGAGAAGGGAGATTGCCAAGGAACTATGTCTCCAAAAGCATATTTAATAATCTCATTTTCTACTTAAAAAAAATTCTTCAGTGGCTGATAATGACCTTCAAGATAAAATCCAGACTATTTTATAGGGTATGCAAGACTTTTGAGTGTGCTAACTCTTCCGTCTTCCTCATTAATTGTTATTTTCTGATTCAGGAAAAGTTTTCTTTGGTCCATCCCCTTAGGATATGGCAGTTACCCAGAACAGCATCTGTATTTTATTGTCTTCCTGTTTTTCCCCTCCACTAGTCTGTGATCTCTATAGGAGAATTTTATCTTTCATCCCTATAGTCTCCATAGTTGGCTATTAGGCCAAGGGAAAGTAGTTAACAAGCAGTATTTATTGAATGACTTGGCATGTGGTCATGTTATCTTTGTCCTCCTCTTAGTAAAGCATCTTCAACTATGTCATGGCTTTGTACTGGCTACGTAGGGCCAGGTGATAGTCTTACGCTCCCTCTTTAGTTAAGTACCTTCACATGGAGATGTTCTGATTAGTGGAAGGTGAGTAGGAATGCTGAGTACAATTGTAGAATGAAATTAAATTCCTAAAAATGGAAACTCATCATTTTCTGCTTCCCTTTGATCCATGCTAGAAAGCAAACATGGTAGTGGTGAGGCAGATTTGACTTTAATGATTCATCATTCTGGAAAATGTAACAGAGATATAGGAGGAAACTAGGTCCTTGGAACACTTTATATGCTAATTTCCCCACTCTTCTTATACTATTTACATACCTCTGGACATAGGGAGAATTCTTTGCTCATGTGGGTTAGCCTATTCTTAACTCAGATATCTGGGACTGCATGGGATAAAATGCCTATGCTGATCTTTTGTGGGATTTTACAGAAGTTTATTCTGTTTGTAAATTTTAAGTAACTGTAAGAACCACACTGCATCTATCTCATCAAGGCACACTCCTCATGACTGATCTTTAAAACAGACAAGTACTTAATTTTGCAGATAAGTGGAAAAAAAATTTGTTTTCTTTGGAGTATTTGCTATAGTTCTTGCTTTTTCTAGCATTAAATAGGCAGAAAACTTCAGCATCTGGTGTAAGTGACTAGGATTGAATTGTTTGCTAACTCACTTTAGTTATACCATAAGCACATTTTCTGAAATCTTTCCTTTCCTCAGATGCTTTTTAGCAAAATATCTTTACAGTGAGCTGGGCATGATGATACAGTACATGCCAGTCACAGCTACTCAGAAGGCCGAGGCAAAGGATGGCTTGAGCCCAGGAGTTTGAGGCCCGAGACCAGCCTGGGCAACACAGGGAGAATGTCTCAAAACAAGCAAACTAGCCCAGCACGCACACACACATGCATATGCACACACAGCTGTATCTTTATGATATACAATATGTATACATTATATACATTATAAGTTCTACAGTAGGGTACATTTTTGGTGATGCTAAGCTAATTTCTGGAACTCTGGGATGAGTCTACACCGCCATCTGAATTGTATACTTTCCAAGAGTCTCTTAGACCTGGTTCCAAACCTGTGCGTGCCAGGTAGGAGGCTGCATAACACACTGACGGAAAACATTGTCACTCTAGAGTCAGATTCTGTATTCGGGTCTTGGGGTGGTAGTGCTTGTGTCATGGTCTTGAGCAAATTCTCTATTTTATATTGTTATGCCATTTGGTTCTTGAAAGATTAAATGTGTCAATATGAGGAACTCTCTTGGGACAGTGTGTACAAAGTATTTGCTATGAAAAATTGGCAATAATTAAGAGCATTCAGAAAATATTATCTAATTGTAATCATGTGATATAACCATTGCTTAAATTGATAAAATTCGATTATGTAAAGAAGTCGCTATGTCTATGGAAATTAAATCAAATTCTTTGGAATCATTCCAACTAGATAGCTGACTCATACTACACACCTACATCTATATCCCTCCAAACCCACATGCCAAATTACATCTGATTGGGAGCCCTCAAAGTTTGGGGAAGAAAATTCATATTTCTTGAGGAAAACACATTTAAACTGTTTTGCAACTTGTCTTAAAAAAACAAAACTAAGTAGAATCAGTGTTTTGTGTACAGAAAAGACAATGCAGATTCCCACTCTAGGGAGACACTTTCACAGATAAGGCTTTGATCCTACTGCAAGGAATCAATAAATGAATGCAAATCATTGCATTTTAGGTTATAGTAAAATTGTTAGATGCTAGTTTCTTTTGAAAAAAAAATTATCCTACTAGTGGAATAATTTTCAATGAACTAACCCATAGGGTATCTGTATTGCTCTTTGGTTTTGAAATGACACTGAATAATCAATTCTTATTACTACATGTAATTTCTATTGGTATTCCTAGGGAGAAAAGGAAATATATCCTCTTTAAAAGTTTATTTAAAAGTTAATTTAAAAGTTAATTTTTGTCTTTGTTACAGCAGGTAAATTACAATTTGAAAGGAATGGTAGTTCCAGTGATTAAGTTAGGATTGATTAAGCAAATAATACAATAGTGGAGTACATGAAATTTGAATTTATTCAGTTATATAAATTGCCTAACAGACCAACCTAAATATCTTCTACTTAAATATTAAAATTCTAGTGTATTTAGTCTCTATTCTTCTAAGAATGATGAAAAATATTTTCAGAAAATTTAAATTAGGTTTTAATTTTTCTGACAAGTGTAAGAATTGTTACTCATCATATTCATTATTTTAAATCAATTTTGCCCATTTATTTAATGTTAATGTTTGAAAATGAATTCTATTTCATTTAATATCAGAGAAAAATGTTAAAATTAAATATATGTGGAACTTGAGATTTAAAAAATAAGTATTTGGAAATTCCTTGTAATTTTATCCTATTAGTTGGTGCAAAAAAATGTAAAATAGACCCACTTATTTTGAAGATAGCCTTTTTCTTTGTCAATATATTTATCTAATTTCTAGGTGCATGCCTGGCACACACTAGGTGCCCATTACATATTTGTTGTATGAGTGAATCAGTCAATGATGGACGTGGTCTCTCCTGTCAAAAATGACCATTTAGAAAAAGAAATTCTAGGTATACATGAAAAGATGACTAAGTAAACAAACCAAGCTATATACACCAAATCAATAATACTGAAAGAAGAGAGAAAATATATTGAGTTGATCTTGAAATATTTTAGAATAAATATGAGATTTTGTGAAAATTTCTTTCTGGAAAGAATAGTATAAAACCAAAATGGTTATCACTTTGTTTAAATTAAGTTTCTCTTTATATGTTTGCCATACATAATGAACACATTCATCATGGAGATTTGCACATGTACGTAATATATCTTAATTCTTCTTTCTCACTTCCCTTCCTTCCCTTTCACCTTTCTTCCCCTCCTGAAGGGTAAAGTTAGTAAAAGAAATAGTAATGTCCATACTAGAAAAACAATATACTCTGTAGTTCGATGAGAATTTATTTATAATTTTTAATAATTTGAATTAAAATCTATCTCATGTTGCCTTTGCATTAGTGACAGCTCTGTGCTAAAATTAGTTTGTGATTTTCTTTTCCCTTTAAAGAGATTTTTGTATTGGATCAGATATCTAAATACCAGAGATGTAAATACTTGAAACATACCTACCTTGTATTTGGAAAGCTATGAGTAAGGTTAGTTTTAATTTTTTTTTTTTTTTGGTGGTGCCGGGGATCGAACTCAGGCCCTTGTGCTTACAAGGCAAGCACTCTAATCACTGAACTAAATCCCCAGCCCCGGTTAGTTTTAATTTTTTAGTATTTAAGACTGCCTAGACTTCTTTAATATTATTGGATTATGTAAATGAATATACATTAGCAATAGAATTTCTTTCTGAATCAAATTTTGCAGCAGTTTTTTTTTCCTTCAATTGGTTTTGGACGATTTCCAGAGTAACAACTGGAAAAATGATTTTAGATTGTATAGCATTGTGTGATGCACACATCAGCAGGGTTCATTTCCCATATGTTTCGAATTATAAAGCCAACCAAACAAGCGATCAGTTTCTAATGAGGAAAGGATTGTTTGACATCTGCTCTGGATATTTTTGTTTTGTTTTTGCTTATCTACATTCAGTTAGTGACTACAGTTAGAAGCTGGAATAAATGCAAGGTAATAAGCCAACTTTCCTGCTTCATTGGATAGAGCAAACTTGTATTCTAGATTTTTAAACCTTGGCAAAAGTCGGTAGATTGAATACTTTGGTTTTTAGCTTCACTGTTGTTGAATAGGTAACAATGCTGTTTTTAAAGGTTATAGTTACAATATGTTTTGTAAGATGATGGTTATCATAAGTTTTAGTTTGCAAATAATATACTATTTATAGTAAAAATTTGTCTTAAAATTTCAATTCTACATTATATATTTTTCTAAATTCTGGTATGCCAAGTATCCATAGAAGATGAGAGTTACAGAGTTTTAAGAACATTATGCAAAAATTAGCTCGGATATTGTGAGAAGTAATTTAATTAGACCAGGGTTGGGACTCTAGTGAGTTCCAAACCAATGGTGAATATGCGTGAGTGTGGTGGAAACAATTCATCCATTTTGACCAAATAAAAATACCAAAAATAAAACAAAGCAATTGTGCTAGATACTTTTGCAAAGAGAAAAATTGTTTAATGATGTCTGTTTTTATTACTTAAGGTTTCAAAAGAAAATGGGGTTTTTAAAAAAGTTTTCATGTCAGAATTAAAGAAAGGTGCAATATGTTCCCAAACACAGGATTGTGCTTTTCTCTTATATTATGCCAGGACTCGCAAGTGTAATGCTGTGACTTTGAAAGTGATGGCCAGAAGGACTTTTTTTCCCCTACTGAGTTGCCATCGACTTTATTACGCTGCTTGAAGTAATCTATTTTTTAGTTATGTGTAGGTTTTATGAATTTATTTTTTGTTCAGAGTAATGGTGAGCAAAAAAAAAAAATCAAGTCTCAAAGTCACTGATAATTTTAATGGTAAGCAGTTGAATATGGTCTCAAATCAGGGCTTCTAAAAACCTGAAATATTCACATATAAAGGCCATTTGTTGATTCACATAATAAATACCGCACCTGCATGGATAACTGAATCATATCAACACATCCCAATGAGTTTCCCAAGGCTGGTGAGCTCACGGCATGAATTTTAGAATCTCTTCTTAAGGTATGTCTCACGTGACTCTGGAAGGAATCGCTGATACAGAAACCGCATGATGAATTCAAGATCTTCATTACTCACTGGCCCAGTTACTTGCCCACAGAAGATGCTCTGGAGACAATTATATAAGATGTAGTTTTTGCTTCATATTGGAGAGTCTTCAAATAAATATCATGTACAAATGGAAATACTCATAGTTAGCTTTTATTCTTCTTTCCTCATCTGTTAAAACAACAGTCCTATTAATTTTCGCTTCACAATTCTTTATATTAAAAAATCCTTTTTTTATTTCTAGTGTCTACCTAGTTCAAACCTACCTCATAGTTTTGCAAAGAATGTTTTCCCCAAACCTCCTATCATTGCTCTTTTTCAAATGTATCAGTTTACTCCCTCCTTTGTCATGAGAACAATGAAAAATACAATTTAGCATGATACTGTCATACTCAAAAACTGTGGATGTACTGAGGCAATGCACCAGATTGTAATTTTTGGAAGAAAGATAATAAATCTGATGGTAATTTTGAGGATCTTTAAAATTTCCTTGCTAATATTTCTGGTTTCAGCTTTGACATAGAAAGGGCTTATTGCAACCAGAAAAACTGAGCTGAAAGTTCACTGTACTTTTCTTGAACCCATACGAAAACTGAAGTCATAAGGCAAATTGTACTGTGAAATCTGGGGAGACAAGCAAGCAGAGGAATTTACTACTGATGTTTGTTTTTCTGGATGAAGCAAAAGCTACAGGAGCAATCTACTGATAATGGCACTGAAATAGTGATTTTGATCAGTTGCTAGAAGCTGAGTGGGGACAAGCATGAGATTGGGAAAGAGTTGGAGATCTCAGCCTTAAGGGATCATGCACTTTTGGGAGTTTTAATTGCTGCGAACCCCACCAGATACTCATAGTGAAAACTTCAGAAAGAAACCGTAACGGCTGGGGCAGGAATAGGGGAAAAATAACCTAGAGAGTTCTCTGTAACAAAGTCCTGTTGTCCAGGGGAAAGGGCTTTACCAAAGCATTTTTCCACTTGAGGGAAAGGTATTTTCCTGAGTTCATTCCCCTCTAACTCTCCTGTCTTGACTAAGAGGGGGAGAAATCGGGCAACACATGTGAAGTTCAGAACTTAAGGACATATGTTCATTAAAAGACTGAGTTTAGTGGCCAGGCTTGGTGGCACATGCCTGTAACCCCAGCACTCTGAGAGGCTGAGACAGGAGGATTGCAAGTTCAAGCCCAGGCTGGCCAATTTAGTAACTTAGTAAAACCTTGTCCCCAAATGAAAAAGGGCTGGGGATACAGTTCAGTGCAAAGATCCTGGCTGCGACTCCTAGTACTGAAAAAAGGACAGATTTAATCACACATCTATAGAAAATTTTCTTTCTCCCATATCTGACCACTCCATCAACATGGCTCAACTCTAAAACTGCATTATAGGTGAAAGAAATGCAGGATGCAGACTCTGTCCAAGAAAGAGTTTTGGGGCATTTCTAGGCAACAGACAGCCAAAGCACGGCTGACTGAGGAACCCTAAACCTAAGGCATTTACAGGTACAGTGACACCTTGGTTGTTGAACTCAAGTCATTTCAAATGTCTGTTCAAACACAAAGCAGTTCAAGAACTGAACATAGTTTTTCAATGAGAAATAGTGGAAAACTAAATCATTGGTTCTGAGGCCCCTAAATTACACTTATAAATTCATTTTTCCAGGACTTTAACAAATTTCTCAAAGATTATTTCTTTATTCTCTTTAATTTCTCTCTGGTGGTTCTCACAGTTTTCCTCTTAGCTTTAGTGCTGGTTTTACTTTTTTTGGAAGCATCATTATGATATTTTACACATATAAAGCGGGAAAAAAGCACAGTGATGAATGATTTAACACACTAACAGGATGATACGCGGTGCATGACTCTCTCTTGCTCTGTACAAACACTGAGCAGATTTTTTTTTTTTTTTTTGAACTTTGCTGCTCAAGTAGCAGAAAGTCCGAGCTCGGAGCCACTGGACAACCGTAGTATCAGTGTGCAGCACGCATTGAGTATAGCCCATTTCGTTCACAGAGGAACCTAAGTCCTCACACCAAGGTCTGTTTTCCTTGATTTCTATTATCCATTACGCCAAGTCCATTGTTCGCTAGAACGTCACAAAGTATGCTTAAGAACAATAAACAAAATCAGTAGCAACTGTCAAAAGAAAACGCACATGATCCGAAGAGACAAAGCCATGAACAGAAAGAAAATCAGATGTGACATAGATATTGGAATTGCGAGATAGAATTTAAAATAAATATAATTGATATGTTAAAGGCTTCAGTGGAAAAAGTAAACTATGTGTAAAAAAAAAGATGAGAAATATGAAAATGAGATGGAAGTTGTAAGAATGTAATGCTGGAAACAAAATGTGAAACAGATGATCTTGTCACTAGATGCCACACAGATTTAAGAAGGTATCAATGAGCCTGAAGACAGGTCCATACACAGGTAACAGATTGCAGTGTGAAAAGAAGAAAATTGTAAAGGTGAGAACACTGAGGGACAATTTAGCAACATATAATGTGTGTATAATTGGGTTATGAGAGGTAAAAGATAAAAGAGATCATAGTAAATATTTTAAGTAATAATGGTTAAAAGTTTCCCAAATTGCAGACAGACACCTAATCATAGATCTAGGAAGTTCAAGAATAAGAAGCAAGATCGATTCCTAAAACCTATACCTGGGTGTATCAAACTGCAGAAAACCAAACACAAAGAGAAATATCTCTGAAAAATTGAAGCCTTCTCAAACAAACAAAATTCATTGCTTGTGCACCTGCTTTGCAAGAAGTATTAAAAGGGTTATTTAAGGAAAAAATGATGTAGGCCAGAAACTTTGTTTGATTTGCATAATGAATGCAGAGCACCGGAGAAAGAATAAATGAAGGTAAAAAAATCTTTTATTATTCTTAATTGACCAAAAAGAGAACTTTGTTTAGAGTCACATTTCTGAAAATGTGTTGAATGATCATAGCATAAAGGAAAGTTAAGTGAGTACCTACAGTGTCATAAAAGATAGAAGGGAGTGAGAGTATGCTGTTATAAAGCACTACAGCCGAAGCAACATAATGTTTCTTGAGAAATTATATTAGTTATGTAAATTGTAGACTCTAAGGAAACCACTAAAAATATCTTAATAAAAGAAGTATAATTGATATTCTAAGAGAGAAAATGGAATTATAAAAAAAGAAGGAGGAGTTGGGGATTTAGCTGAAGTGGTAGAGTGCTCGCCTAGCAAACGCAAGGCCCTGAGTTCGATTCCCAGCATGGCCCCAACTGAAAAAAGACAGATAGGAACAAGAATCAAGTGAAATGAATAGCAGCCAGTTAAACATATAGCAAGTATCAATCAAAATACATCAATAATTACTTTAAATGTAAATGGTAAAAATTCACAATTAAAAGACAAGTTGTTATGGTGGATGAAATGACTTTCAAATATGCTATTTACAAGACACTCAGTTGCAATAAAAAGACTCAAGTTAAAGGGATGAAGTATAAGAGAACACATACTTTCATTAATAAAAAAGAAACTGGAGCAGCCATATTAATTTTGGTAGAGCAGGCTTATAAGAGGAAATTACTCAAGGGAAAAGGAACACTTCATAATGATAAAAGAGCTGATTCTCCGAGAGATTTAAGGGTACATAGTGTATAGGCCCCAAACTCCCACAGAATGTTCCTCATAATTAAAATAAGAAACATAAAATGTCCCTTAAAAGATTTTGTAATATTAGAAAGTATGTAAAACGCCTCTTCAGTGTTTAATATATGCAAATTTTCCTTAGGGTAGTACACTTGCCATTTGTCGTCTGTCTCCAATTTCATTTGCACTTTGAATTACTGCTACTCTTCCCATTCTTCCCGAGGCCATGCCAATTACTATTTCATGACTAGTTTGCACTATTGCTCATATATGAATTTTGGCATGTAAATTTTCCTACATTAACTGATCTTCCCTAAATTCAGATCTTCACCTTATAAAATCTACATGAACTTGCAAAATTTGGTACAGCATTATATACTATGTTCTTGTGGTTTTCATATAAATTGTAACTAACTTTAAGAAAACTTATTTCATGGTGTCATGTGCCATTCCTCATCTGTTTTTCCTCTTGTAATGAGAGTTCCTGATGAGGAGGGACTTCATAGTGTGTCATTTTCTATTCTTTGCCCTTAGCAAAACAACTTGTACAGAACAGTGCTTAGTAACAAAATAGCATCGCATTACTCATCATCCCCTACATACACAGTGAATTTACATTTTTCTGTGCTTTTACATGGGTTGTTTTTCTCTAAGTTAAATATCTGTTTCTTCTCTGGGGTTTAAAACTCTTACTCATCTTTCATGACCTTGCTCAATTATAACATTCCTATACTTTCTTCTACATCTTTTCTATTTTAGTGTCTATGTTTAGGTTTGTGATTCACCTCACATTAATTTTGTGTCTGATGTGTCAAGGGAAAATTTATTTCTTCATGTATTCTTTATTCAGTTGTTATTCCAGTATAGCCTTGCTGAAAATTTTTTCTTTCCCCCTTGAATTAAAGCGTTGCTTACCAAAAATAACTTGATTGACTTTATGTAGAACTGTTTCTATACTGCTTTTTGTTTCATTGTTCTATTTGTTTATCTTATTCCCACATCATAAATTTGATTATTGAAGTTTTATAATACATCTTGAAGTCAGGTAGTATAAATCTCCAATTTTGTTTTTCAATACTGCTTGAGTAATTTATTTGAGTCCTATATATTTCCATATCAATTTTTAATGTGTCAGTAATGACAGAAAAGTCTCTTCAGATATTGATTGAAATTATATTCTATCTTATATCAATTTGGGGAGAATTGATGTTCTTATAATGTTTATTTAGGTCATCTCTAATTTATCTCAAATTTTATAGTTTTCATAGTAGATGTTTTGCTCGACTTTCATTACGTATATCCCCAGATATTTTATTTTTTTAAATACTATACAGGAAATTGATTTTAACTTTAATTTTCTAGTTGTTGCTATTTTGTAGAAATACAATTCATTTTTGTATTGTTCCTGAATCCCAAAACCTTGCTGAATTCACCTATTACAGATAATATTTTAAAATTGTTTCTTACATATTTGTCAACAGTTTTGTCTCTAGAAAAAATGTACTTGAGTTTTCTTTTTCCTTCCTCCTTTTCCTGCTCCATTTCTTTCTCTCTTTCTCTCTCCTTCTTTTCTTTCTCTTCTTCCCTTTAATGCATTGACTGGGACCTTTGCAAAATACAGGGTGGAATAAAAATATTTAGAAGTACACCAACTTTCCCTATCCCAAGTCTCAACAGCAGAGTGTGCCTTCTCACCATTGAGTTTAATGCCAGCTGAAAGTTTTCCACAGATACTACTTTTCAAATTAAGGAAGAGTTGTCTTCTATTTCTAGATTATAAGAAGTTTTTATCATCAGGGAGTGTTAGTTTTGTGCAATTCTTTTTATTTTTTGCATCTGCTACACAATCTGATTTAGCTTCTTTAGTCTTTTTAATAAGATAGATTACATTTATCAATTTCTAAATGTTACTAGTATAATGTCGAATTCTTTGTAGTAATTCCACTTAACCGTGATATGTTTCATTTACACATGTGTTAGTCTGTCTCTCACTCCCACACTCTCTGTTGACCTACCTTTAAATTTGCTAGTCATTTCTTCTTCAGTTTAATTCTAGTGTGAAGCTCACTTTTCATTTCAAATCATAGAGTTTCTCTATTCTAGTAGTTTTATTTCTTTGCTGAGATTTCCCATCTGTTTATCCATACTTTCTGTCTGTTCCTGTAAATCTTTTAACTTATTTAGTAAAGCTATTTTTAACACCCATGTTACCAGTTCCAATATGGAGGTTATCTGTGAGTTGGATTCTTTTGATTCTTTTCCTTGGTTATAGGCGTCATTTTGCTTCTTTACATATTTCATTTTTTTACTGAATACCAGAAACTGTGTAGGAGAACCAGGAAGATTGGAGTACATTATTGTTTTGTTTTTCAGAGTGTGCAAACATTTTTTTATCTGATGGCTAAAAAGAAAAAGTAATCATTTGAATTTTACCAGTTGTTGAAAGACAGAAGTTAATTGATTACAGCTCTAAGACTAAACTAATTTCTAGTTACCATAACCTAAGACATCCAAGTCTGTGACTCTAACTTACTGCAACCAGCTATCACTGCTCAAGGGTCAATAATTACCCCTGTGACTCGTCAGAATTTGGATTTGGAGTTGGGATAGGGTTAGACAGGAGCGTCCCCTTTATGTTTACTGATTCCTAGTATTATTAGGTGTAAGAGTTTTTCTACTGTATAAATTATTTTTGTTCTTCAGTCTCAGCTTCGTTACTTTTATGTTGGCAAAACTAAGCAGGAGTGAGATTTGGAAAACTGCTGTGCCAAGGAAAGTTTTTGTTGCATTTGGTTTCTCAGACTTCAACTATTCCTGTGACTTCACAGTTACCGGTGTCTTTTCTGATACGTTCCTTGGGTAGTCTCAGGGTCTCTGCAGGTTTGTCTGCACCCAGACCTAGCAGTCCCCAGAAGCTGCTGAAGGGAGCTGGCTGCACGTGAAGGTGGTGATGAAATCAGTTCATCAGGATTCCTGGTCGCTGCCATTCCTAATATACTACAGATGAGACTTTTTCATATTTTCTGTCCTTTTCTTCCCTCTCTCCATCTAACCTCTCTCCCTTTCTTGCTCTATTTTGTGTTACCACATGTGTAAATACTTCATTCTTTTACACCAAAACTAGAAGTGGAACTCTAGAGTGTACATTAGGATTTTATGTTAATTTCTTACCTATGTTCTAAAGAGTCTTCAGACCCATGGTGTAAAGAAATCTATAAACCCTGAGTATATTTTTGTGCTGAGTATATTTATATTGCTAGAGTCATGCATGACTCATGAAAGTTTTTTTCCTCCCAAGGAGGGAGAGTCCAACTGTCCCAATATAGAAGAGCAATCTTGTGTCTGTTAAAAATGATAGTGAAACATATAGAATTAAAGCCTGTTTATGAGGATGTTATGAAATTATGTGGAAAGAAGAGGAAAAAAGAACTAAATCTGGAGATAAAAATCAGCTGAATTTTATAATACGAGGAAACAGGGAATAATTGGGAAGGTTCTTAGAAGATTGATCAATATATGGAAATCTGCCAATATTTTAGCGATGTGTCACACTAAGTGACGGACGCCATCTGTACTGTGGTAAATAGGTCTCTGGTGTCTGATATAGATTCTAATATAGAGAACATATAAGGGTGAAATATTACTTCAGTGCATTTCTAGAATTTAACAAAGAGTGAATATTTTAATTATTTAAAAAATTACAGCTGAAGTACATGTTTGTGGTAATTATTATAAATAGCACAAAGCACAGAATTTTATAAAGGCAAATTAGTGATCTTTCATCCATCTGAGGTTTTTAGAATTAGCAACCTTCTTGTATCTTTGCACACCTTCCTACCTGCTTCCGTGGATATAACAAGTGCTTTACGTAGAATGTTGTATATACAGAGAACTTGGAACAATTTCTTTGAAACATGGTGAAAACATGTTACATAGATTTCCTTGCAATGTTGCATCATGGAAGTCTGTGCAATTCAGAGATACCTGTAAGTCGTGTATGACTTTTACTGGGAGCTAGTGTACTATTTGCTCCATCTCGATCTCCCATATTGTCTACCACTCCGGCCACATAAACACCCAGCTCAGCGCCCTCATACTCCACGTTGACCATCATAGATGTCCACCTGTACTTCACTTCAGGCTGTTCAACCTTACATAAGTGTATGCTCTCATAATATTTTGTAACTGAAATTTGTTTTGAATGGCCTTTTATGGGTTGGATCTATCATAATTTATTGTAACAATCTGTTAATTGGCATGTGATCATTTTGTTTTCCATGTATTTACAAACTACAAACAACACTGCGATACACCTTCTTTTGTGTGTATTTTTAAATAATGACTCTTATTTCTATGGAATAGAACTCTAAGAATGGAATTGCTTATGTATAAAGTAATTGTAATATATGTTGCTAGATTTATTCTCAGAAGAGCTATAATTTGTATTTCATTTACAGTGTAGATTGTCTTACATCCTAGTCAACAATTGGTATTATCATTCTTTTTTAAACTTGTGTCATTTTGATGTATGCAGAATGACTGTTCATAGCTATTTTACTGAATGCTTTCCTGACTACTACTAAATTATATAAAACTTTTGATTTTCTCTTCCTGTGAATGACTAATTCACAGTACCTTATCTTTTTCCTATTGTTGTACTTTTCCTCTGAATTTTTAAGCATCCACTGTATACTATGACTCTGAATCGCAACTAAGAAAATCTATATTTTTGTGCACCCATGTGTGTGGCCTGTGAAACAACAACAACGAAAACTGGATGTAGAAATAGGTAGCATGTATGAATTTGTTTCCGTTTGCTTCTGTCTTCTCAGTGTTAGTCTGAGAAGAGCTGGCTCCATGCCATTTTCAGTAGTTTCCTTGTATAAGCTGTATGGTTATCTCATGTGAGAGCACCACGTGAAGGAACTGGAGATGTGCAAACTCGAGAGAAGAAAATTCTTGCTCATATATTACCTATGTATTATACACATGGAAACAAAAGCATACACACAAACTTATACATATACAAAGATGCAAACACATTGACACGTGCGCACACCCACATGTGTGTATTTATTTGTTCTTATTATAGATAAAATGAGTTGAAGAAACCACTATTTATGAATCACAGAATGATAGATTTTTAACTTTATAAAAACATAGGAAAAAACATAAACTTTTCAAATGATCTACTTTAGAAGGTTTTAGTTTGTCACTTCTGGCCATCAGTTTTATATTTCTATTTGGTAACGGTAACATTGTCCTCTAGAACTGAGTCCCACAGAAATCTATCATGTCTCCTGAGTCTGTATTTTATGACTTCTCTGAGCCCTGATGTTTTGCTTTTATGAAATGATAATGTAATACTTACTTAATATGGTTATTTCAAGTTTTATCTTATTTTTTATTAGTGCATATTTGCAGTGTGTAATGGTTACATCTCTTGTGTAAATTAGGTACATGTACCTACCACATCTTAATCTCTTTTCACACACTTTCCATCCTCTCCCTCCATCAATTGATCACATTCCCAGTTGAGAAAGATCTATCTACTTGCTTTTTATTATCTCTTTTATTTTGCTCTTTATGTTTTGTTTCTCATGTAATTGTATTTTTAAGTTTTAAACTATGATCATAAAATACGTAGAAGATAGCCTAACATTTGATGTGTAGTGAACATTAATTGGTGGAGAGGCTTCTTTTTAATACTCTTGGTTGGGAAGTACCAAGAGCACATACCACATAACATGCTGACTAGAAACCACGCGTCCCTGTGGGTCATTGCTGACATACGGCTCTTTGAGTTCTTAAAGCAACCTGCTGTTGTAGAGTCATAGAATACAGTTAGTTAAAAGAAGTTCATGGGGCTGGGGATTTAGCTCAGTGGTTAGAGTGCTTGCCTTCCACACACAAGGCCCTGAGTTCAATTCCCAGCACCAAAAAAAAAAAAAAAAAAAAGGAGTTCAGCGTACCATTTTGTACAATTTACAGTTTTCTTAGAAATAGAAGCAGATAATTACTAACTAACTGTTGCATATATGCAACTTGGTTTCAGAGCTTTTGTGTCTCACGCTTACCTGTGTTTGAGACCATTCTCTAATAGCATGAGCTCAGAAATATCTGCTTGCTATCTTCCTCTCTTTTTTAGAAATAATAAGAATATTAAGAAAGATAAAGAAACCTGGATGAAAATTCTACATTATATTAAACTAAATGCATCTCTAGCCCTTAAGACTTAGATATAAAAAAAAAAGCTGCCACAGTGTTAGGAAAGATGAGAAAGTATTTTATGAATAAAAATCTTGGATCAAATTCACTGAGCCAAGTTCTTACCCTGAAGTGCAAAACAATAATCCTCAGTTTCAATAAACAAGCATGGGGGCTGGAGATTTAGCTCAGTGGTTAGAGTGCTTGCCTACCAAGCACAAGGCCCTGAGTTCGATCCCAGCACCAAAAAAAAAAAAAAAAAAAAAAAAAAAAAAAAAAAAAAAAAACAAAAAAACAAAAACAAGCATGGGTTTCACAGGCAGGGAGTTTCATGAGATTTTTGTTTTGTTTTGTTTTAGGTTTTTTTGTTGTTGTTTGGTCCCATAGAGTAAAAAATAAGAGTATTGGAATTGTGGCATGGAAAGTGGTGCTAATATTGTATGTAGCGTGACAGCTCTAGGTATTTTTTAATAGGAGGAAATAAAGTTAAAACCAAAACAACCTGATCATGAAAACAATCTTATGCTATAATCCAGAGAGAATTCCTCTTTGTAATCTTGCTGTAGCTTCTGTGTAATGTGAAATCTAGAAATACTAATAAAGATTTCTTTTCATTCAAGGACAAAGAATTAGTGGGAAAGGAGCCAGTGCAAATATACTATGCGGGAAAAGGAGGGAAAAGGCAATATTGAAACATACACCAAGTGAATGGTGGATAAAGGAGATTCACCAAAAACGCTTGTCAGTGTTTAAATACACCCGCATGAATGGGATTAAATACGCCCGCATGAATGAGCGCAACTCAATGAAACAATCATAAAATCATGGCTAACCAATCAAAGATGAAGGCGACAGGGTGAAACTGCAGACACAAAGTAGTCTGAGAAACAGAAGCCAGAGAACACTTAGAAGATGAAATAAGATAATCACAGAAAGAAAATTTCCCTTCGCTGTGGCATATATAAAAATAAGTATTGTGGACAATATAATAAAGGTCATGTAGAATGGGATTGAGAATATAAGGCAAAACATAGGGAAATAGATAATATTAAGGGTTGGAAAAAGCCAATATTTACCAGAGACAATGACTTCTACATTAAGTATAGTTTCCATCCTTAAAGAAAGACAGCACACAATTGGAAGAGAAAATAAGCATTTAATGATATGTTTCAAAAAGAATTTCCACAAATAAAGGAAGGCTTGAGTCTCACTGTAAATCACTCTGTGTGACTTTTCCCCAGAACACAGTACATCATTTGAGCCTACAAACTCAAGCCTTCCTTTATTTGAGGAGATGGAAGAAAAGTGTGTGTTTTTCTGATTAACAGAATTTTAAGATATTTCCATAACAACAGTGTAAAATAATAGAATTAATAAAGGAAGAGAGAAAGGAACAAAAGGTGGTAGAGTATATGTCTCGATTTCCTTAAATTTTAGAGACAGGCAGTGAAATATATAATTGGTGTATCAAGTAGCCAAGTTATGAATATACTTCGGAGTATAAATACTGGAACAACTAAGAAAAATAATATAAATCTGAATAGTGGAAAGGAGGGAGACAAGGTAGAATGAATACAAATTTTATCATTGTTTATAGTGAAAAGCCAATAGATAATCTGCCTAAGGAATAGTGTAATAGTTATAGTATTATGAAGATAACTAAAATAAATAAATACAAATGACTTAAGTCTTCCAGATTATAAGAATCTTATAAGCCACATAACTGAGAAGTGAAGCACACTTAGAGAAACATACTATTTAAAAACAATATAGTGAAAATACATACATCATATATATTATGTTGGAAAGGGATTTCTGCTTCCAACCTTGATGCTGTAATTAACTACAAAAATGGTGAAAATATGTGAGAAAATTGTTTTCATTTAAGTATAACGGGCTGTGCATGACTGTATTCCTGCGTGAAGGAAACCGCACACGGTGAGCCCCAACGTTTCCCGAGACTCCTGGACTAGCGGCATTTTTGTACCGTGAACCAAGGCGTGGTGGGCGATCAGAGTCTGAGGTGCCGGGGTGATTGGAGTTTGCAGAACAAGGTCTGGGAAAGAAGAGCCTCGCCGAGTCGGGGACTGTCATCTGGGAACTGGGTTGGGAATGTTCAAGAAGACAACAGCGGCTAGGGCTGAAGTGGAAGGCCAGACCGGCCCACGGGCTGGCCCGCTCTCACCCCACTTGGTCGCGAGAGGGAGAAGCCACCCAGATACAAAGAGCCAAATTTGAGTCCTATTGAATCCGCTTTATTAATAGCCTGTGATCGAGAGGGCACTCATGTGCAAAAAAACTCTGAATGCCTTTCTGCAGTTTGACCAGAGCTTTTATACAGTAGGAAAGGTGGTTACGTTTTACGATTGGAATTCCTTTGAGCGATACAACAAGTAATTGTTTATATCAGGTGTTGGCCTTCGTTTAAACTTTTCTCTGTTTGTGTCTCTCTGCCTGAGTTTGGGAGGATGTGAAGTTGCAGACTCAAAGCAGATATTAAGGATGCTAGGCACTAGGGGGAGGTAAAAGGAATTATGTAACTGTAAGGCGTGGCGGGACTCCTTTGTGAGGGATCTTTGATACACAGAGGAGTGAAGCAGGCAAAAGGGTCAGGGCCTTGGTGCTGGCTGGGAAAGGCAGAGTCCCAGGATAAGGTGGAGATAGGAGAGTGTAACATTCTTCCTGCAATCTTGCAGATGTTTTGTAAACAAAAGGCGCACAGACCTCAAATTTCCTATGCTGGAGTTTGGAAGAAACAAGTGAAGTGGGCTTTGCTTCTGATTAACCCCTCTCATTCCCCACTTCTCTTGGGCCGAATTAGAGCAGAATTAGGATGTCATTTCAGGGCCGAGAGCTGCAATGACTCACTAAGCTGACCTTTGCTGAGACACGAATTCTGGCTCAGCCAGGGGAAAGACGGGTTTGAGGATATGAGCTGCTTGCTCGAGATCTTAGAGAGGTCAGACCATGGGAGAAGCAATAATGGCCCACTATTATCTTTATTCAGAACTAGGAGAATTGTACACACAGAAAATCCTAAGGAATATACAAAACACGGAGAGAAATGAACAAAAGTCTACTAGGACTAGGGGAGTTTTATCAACTTTGTAGGCAGCAAGAGCCATATAAAAATTGAATTGCTGCAATGAACTGAAAAATAAATTTAAAAAATTTAAAGAGCACCAAAAACGTCAAACAGTAAGAAATAAATTTAACAGAAGTTGTGCAAGACCTCTACGTTATTTGTATCTGTGAGTTTGTTTGCACGTGTCAGCAAATACTCAAGTCTGATTTTAGTGATTAAATCCCACAAAACTCTCTAAGAATAGTTAGAATTCTAAGAAGGACAATATGTCTGTTAGTCTCACCAGTGAGTGTATTCAAATTAACTGGGACCAACTTGCCGGAAATGTGGTGCTTCTCTTCCCAACTAGGCATTCAGTAACTTCTTGTTGGTAACTAGAAGTCATCCATGGTAGAAACATTTCCGAGAAAAAAAATCAACACAGGTCACAACTGACGACTTTGCCTTTTTACTTTGTTAATTGCCAGTTTTAAAATATTGACTAGTATATCATTAGTTTAAATGATTATTATTCTACATTGTTTTAAAGCACTGGTTCTTAACTGAGAACAGTTTTGTTTTTCCTATTTTCTTAGGAACATTTGGAAAATTCTAGGGATGTCTTTGTCACTCAGGGAGAGGTGCTACTACTGTTTAGTGAGTAGAGGTCACAGTAAAGAATCACAAAGGCCTACGTCAATCATGCCAAAGTGGGGAAACCCTATTCCAGAGAAGTGTAGTGGTTTGAGTACAACAGAAAGGCAAAAGAGAGAAACTGCAGAAGGTTGTATTGATTATCTGTGGCTTTATGAAAAAAATGCCCTCAAATTAACTGGTTTAAAACAGCAATAAACTCTTATCTGCTCAGATTTCTGTGTGCAGGGAGTCGTGAAAGGGCTTCAACAGGGAGTTCTTATTCACTGGCTGTCATTCCACTGCAGTGAGACACTGGCAGGGAATGAAGTCACCTAGGAACCTGTCGGGGCTGAAGGGTCCCCTCCCAAATGGCTTATGCACATGGCTGGTATGCTGGTGCTTCCTGTCTAACAAGGTTGTCAGTCCCTCCTCAGTGGCCTCTGGAGCCCTCCCAGCATAGCAAGGGGTCCAAGTAACTGAGGAGGTCTATGAAGCCACAGGAAGCTCAAATACCTTTCATGATGGGGTTAGAAGTTGCTCATCTTCCTAAAGTCTTGTTCCGTTGGTCGCGTGGTGTCAGCACTGGTTCATTGTGGGAAAGGGCTGTTTGGCTGGACAAATTTTGAGTACGTTGATCTTAGAGAATAGTTATCACAAAATTGGAAATAAAATTGTATTTTTATAGATGATTAGATTGCTTTTTTGAGTCTTAGGAAGAAAATAACAAAAATCTGTGGGAGAATTTGATTCTTGTCAAGTTACAAAATTAATAAACAAATGTCAACAGTCCTTCTGTACAAAAAAACAGCCGACCACATTATAATAACTGCAAGAGCAGTGGAAATAATGAAGTAACCAGGGAGAGTTAAATAAGATTTTGTAAGATGCATGTGAAGAAGTTCTAAATTACTTCTCACAGAACTGAAAGAATTAGTAGATGTATCTCTGTGAAGGATAGAAATATTTAATAGTAACATGATGCAATTTATTTCTACATTAGTCTGCAAAAGACAATTCCTACGCATGTCAAAACTAACTTTCAAAAATCCAAGAAAGATTCATTATAACATTTGAATGGAAGACAATATTCTATAAAGAAAAATAAAAAGAAATAAACATTCTCAAGTAAAAATGTATATTATACATCAAAAGAAATGAAAACTGTGTGATTCTAATAAATGCAAAAGGCTCATAAAAGCAGAATAGAGGATGTATAAATAAAAAGTGAACAGGACTTCATTGTAATTTAAGTATGTCCATTTTTATTAGTCTGCAAAACAAAAATTATTCAATAGATAATATCTTCCTGGAAATGAATTTTTGCTTCTCTCACAAGTTATGCAGCATTTTTAAATTGTCAGGAGTCATCCTAATTTATGGGACACGGAGAGAGATACACGTTGCGGAAGAAGAGGATACTGTAGGGTGGTATATAGGTCCACAGGACAAGTGAAGTAAATGGGGCCTAAAACACATGAGTCTAATTTGCCGCTCTATGTATCCATTTTCAGTGGATGGACTTTTGTGGGTTTTTGTTTTGTTTGGCTTCTGTGATTTTCTCGTAATTAAAAAAAAAGTTACAATAACCTCTGTTCATGTCTTCTGGTACATATGTGCAGGAATTTCTTCAAGGCTGTTGTTCTGAGTCCTGGGCTATACATTGAGGGGACCTAGAGAGCTTCTACAGAAACACTGATGTCTGGGCTTCACCCCAGAGACTGGGAATTAATTTGATCTAGGTTTCTCAGAGAATAGGAGTTACGTCTTCCAGGGAGTCTTGTGTGTCAGTATATCTCATGACTTCCTATAAGGAGAGATATCATTTAATTGTAGGCTATGAATGTGTTGCTTTTGGGTAGGTAAAGGAAAATCATTTCCCAAATGGTCCTATTTTATTACCTGCAGCAATTTGGAGGGCTTCCCCGTTGCCTTAATCATTTTTGTATTTGTCTCATTTCTTAATTTTAGCCATGAAGGTGCTTATAAAGATAACACATTACACTTTTATATTTCTCTGATTGTAATTGAGTTTATAGTTATGTGTTTATAAGGCTTATAAATCTTTTGGGCTACTGCTTCTGCTAAACATTCATATATTTGCCTATTGTTCTGTTGAGTCATTTAGCTTTTTATATTGATTTATAACCATCATTAAACATTATGAATACTAATTCATTGTCAGTTTCATGCAAAAATATTTTCTCTGAGTTTATAGTTATGTTTCACAATAAAGAGGAAGCCTCTATGTTGCTATTTGGCCTCAAACAACTTTCAGGTCTCCCCTCTTTTCTTCAAATCCTTTTCCAGACAAACTTACAAGAAAACTCATGTGTGCCCTCTCTTCCTGTTCGGGAGCAGTTGAAGCCATTCCCTGGGACCCTCATTCTAGCCACATTTCTACCTATCATAAAATCAAAACCATCAGCTCTGCTCTTGCTAACCGCTGAGAACAACTTGCACCTGCTTGGCTTTTCCCGGGAAGAAGGGTTAATTACATAAGTAACAGATTCTTCCATATCCTATTGGTGCATGTAACATCGCTGTCTCCATATGCATTGAATATTTCAGATTTTGGGCATGATACTGAAAAAGATTTCTGAATAGTGAATAGTACTCATTATAATGGTTATAAAATTGTGTTTTGCTTCCTATAGTAACCATGTTTCTTCAAGGAAGTTCTTTTGTTTGTTCAACCGAATATCCACATTGCATCTGTTTCCTTATGTATTGTTTATTCTTGATTGTGTGTATTCTCTATACTTGTTAATAAGCATCTAGAATAGATAGCCTTGGCATCTGGAGTAATCATCAGAATATTTAAAATTTCTTCCCGCAGTAATAAATTCAGGTTATGATCGTAGAAATATTTGTTCTGATGGTTAAGCAAGGAAGAGGGTTGTACAGGATTTTCTGATTGTCAGTTGTTCTTAGAATTGTGAGGCAATTTACTTCTTGGGTTTGAAGCTGTATACCTGTTGGGTACAGAATTTATGGGCCACTGATTAATTTTTTCTCCAACCCAATAATTTGTTTGGGAGACTTCTGTAACACACTGCCGCTTAATAAATAGCTAAAAGATACAACCTATCAACAGTAACACTAATATCTGGGATGATTGGTTTACAGTCGCCTCACTGGCACCCTGAAGACAGTATCTAAATTCCACTTGTAGTTGGTACCCTGATCATTCTCTTCCTGAGATTTTGTTTAATACCTCACTTTTTAGAAAGTCCTTTTGATCAGTAAGTGGTTTTTAGTTCCTTGTTTTTCATTGGTTTCTTTTAATTTTCTTGTAGCCATCTTATATTTCCAGAAGCTCTTCAGTGTTAAAACTGATAACTATTCTCACCTCAGTTTTCTGTTACAGCTGCAATGTTTGTATTTTTATATTCTTTCTGTCATTCTAATAGGATTTTAAGATAAGTGACAACTGCCTATCAGATGCCTTGAATTGTAAATTCTGACCTTTGCCACTTTACTTGTTTCATTGTTCTCCCTCTTAAATTTTCCTAGTTCTTCTTTCAAATTTATTCTATTGAAGCATAAAAATTGTATGTATTTATGAACTGTGAGATGTTCCAGTACATGTATATAATGTATAATGTTCAAATCAAAGAAAGCATATCTATCTCTGCAAACATTTACTATTTCTTTGTGGTGAAAATATTCAAAATACTTACTTCTGGCAAACTTTTTTGAAATATGTAGTATGATATCATTATCTATAGTCACAATGTTGTACAAAAGAATACCAGAACTCACTTCTCCTATTATCTTAGTAAATACTGACCAACCTTTCTCCATCCCTCCTTCTCCTCTACTTCTGTCGGCTTTTGGTCGCCACTTTTCTACTCTAAACTTCTATGAGATCAACTATTTTAGATTCTATATAGGAGTGAAACCATGGGGGATTTGTCTGTGTCTAGGTTCTTTCACTTAAAATAATGACTTTCAGTTCCATCCAACTCACAAATGTCAGGAATTCGTTATTTTTCTGGCTGAATAGTATTCCTTCATGTATACGTGTTATATTTTATTTATCCTTTCATCAGTTGATGGGCACCAGTCATTTCTGTTTCTTGGCTGTTGAGAATAGTGCTTCAATACACGTAGGCCTGTCAATGTCACGTTGACATACAGAATATGTGTCCTTCAGATATATATCCATCTTGTAGTAGAACGGCTGGATAATATGGTAGTTCAATTTTTAATTTTTTGAATAGCCTGTATACTGTTTTCCATAATGTCTTCATGAATTCTTCATGAATGTGCGTTCCCACCAATAGTAAGTATGGCTTCCCTTTTCCACACATCCTTGCTAGCATTTATCTTTCGTCCTTTTTTCTTTTTTTTAAAAAATATCCATTCTAACTAGAGTGAAGCAGTATTTCATTGTGGTTTTGATTTGCATTTTCCTGATAATTAATGTTAAAGATTTTTTTCATGCATCTGTTGGCCACTTATATGTCTTCTTTCTTAAAATATCTATTTAGGTTCTTGGTCCATTTTTTAAAAAAATTTATTTTAATGGTACATTTTAGATGTACATAGTGATAACATTCATCATAGGGGATTTGTACCTGTACATGATATATCTTGTTGCTGCTTTTTTCCCATTCCCCTCCCCTCCCTTCACCCCTCCTCCCTCTGTATTTACAAAAGCTTTGTTTCTATTCTTTCCTTTTATTTCTTAATTCTTTTGTCCCTGTGTTCCTTTCCCCATCTCCCTCCCTTGTTTTCTTTCCCATTTGAACACTTTCTTCCTTTTCCCAATAGGATACATTTTAGCCTTTATTTACATTTTCAGTTTCTCACACCAGAGAAACAATGTAGTATTTAAACATGTGTGTCCAATTTATTTCACTTAAGAGTATGTTCTCAAGATGCATCCATTTACCTAGAAATATCTTGAGCTTATCGTTCTTTATGGAGTAGTACTCCATTGTGTAAAAAAAACACATTTTCTTTATCTGTTCATCAGTTGATGGGTGTTTGGGCATTTGATCCATTTTTAGTCAACTTATTAATGTTATTAATATTAGATTAGTTGCGCTATTGAGAGTTTTGATTTCCTTCTACATTGTAGAACCTCTTGTGAGATGTATAGTGTACAAATATTTTCCCCCATTCTGTAGCTTTTCTCTCTGTTGTTTCCTTTGCTGTACAGAAACGTTTTTATGTTGATGAAATCGAATTTGCCTAGATGTGCTGATACCACTATTCCTAGATTTAATATCCTTCGATGAGGTGCAATTTCTTCAGGACCTGTTTCTACTCATTAGATTTAGTGCAGCTATGTTTTGCACTTTTTTCTCTGTCTGGCATAGTTTTCCTAATTTATAAGAACACTATCTCAGTCCTACCACTCTGTTTATGTTCAAGTGTTGAATAATTTTCTCTTTTCTACTAGTTGACAGGATAATTATCATTAGAATAAATTTGATCATATTCTTACAACATTTAAATCTGCGAAGCTCAGTGTTTGAGATAGATTTGACTTTCAACTGGAAACAGTATATCAAAACAATAAAATCATAGCACTGGCCATAGTGAATCACATAATTGTATCTTTTCTTTAAGAAAATAAACCCTATTATACCCAAATTTTATTTAATGCTTCCCCAGTTGACTTTATTTTAAGTCAATATATTTTTCTCCTATTTTACACATCAATGATCCAGACTAGAGGGAGGACTATATGGTCTAGATTATTACAGAAATGGTGAGTTATCAAAGGTCACCCATAGGAGGCAGCCTGACTTCTCAACTAAGAGTAGTTAAAGACCAGACAGGACACAAATTAAGGAAAGAGGTAGCTAAAATCAAGAAGCAGAGCAATCACAGAACCAAAGTCAGTATCTAAAAATGGAGATAACTTAAAACTCAGTGGAAATATGAGCAGACAGCATGTAAAAAATGTTCACATATTTTAGTAAACACCAGAAGGGCAGCTCTTTATTAGGCATTGAGACTTTCCGTCACTTTCATTGGAATAATGCAGCATTATTAAAGTGAGTTGAAGAAAAGATTAACTGAATATTGTAGGTTAATTGCGGAAAAGGTACTTGAAAAAATGCTTAGTTCCTAGAATTTAACTAGAGTAGGCTTATTGTAGGAGAAGAGCAGGAGACGGTCAGTGGCAAGCAGAAATGAATAAAGTAGCCAGGAGTGGAGCACGCACCTTTAATCCCACCACTCTGGTGAGGCTGAGGGAAGAGGGTCAAGATCTAGCCCAGCTGGGCAATTTAGCAGCTTGGTGAGACCCTGCCTCAAAAAATAAAAAGCGCTAAGGATGTAGCTAAGTGTGAGGATCTTGGGTACAATCCTCAGTACTGTAAAAGAAAATGAAGCAACTTTGCAACATGTATTACGATGCACGTGTTTTTTTGACCCGTCTTTGTTCTCCTTAATTTTCCTTAGGGAATTAGTGCCCTAGAAAGTGCTAGTTACGAAAGTCAAAGGCTGTTCCAGGGTAAGACTCATGAAATGGTGTCATCACTAGAACCTAATTTTAGGAATATCTTAATTTTCATCTTCATCTTTTGCTTCTTGTCTCTCTCATTTTGTGAGAATCCTTGTGACTCTTTAAAGAAAGATCAGTCGTCTTTGTAAACACCTGTATTCATTAGCTTTACTGCTGCTGACACGATACCTGACACCCCTACACTGAAGGGCAAGAGGTTTAAAATGGCACATTTTAAAGTAATTTAGTCTGTGGTCTGCTGGCTCCCAGGCAGAAACACAGCCGGAGGGTGTGGTGGAGCACAGCTGCTTAGTTCATGGTAGCAGGAAGCAGAGCAGGGAAACACTATCAGAGAGGAAGGAGCCAGACATCAGACAGGGATCCAAAACCACCCAGCCCCACCCAGACCCACCTGGACACACCCAGACACACCCAGACCCACCCAGACCCACCCAGACACACCCAGACACACCCAGACCCACCCGGACACACCCTAACAGTCTCCCTGGTGGCTCCCAAAACTTTCAAATTGACATTTCACCCTAACCACTATAGTACTTATCTACATGTTAATGTTCTTCAAATTTTCAAATAGTTCTTTAGGTTAATCCATTTCTTTCTGAATCTGAACACCTCCACCTCAGTATAAAAGTACATAGTGCAACATTTCTTTAGGAGAAATAGCTAAAATAACTTTGGTCACAATAATTTCATGTTACCACCACATAATGACATACTTGTTTGGTATTTATTGTATTAGAACATTATCCTAGAACTCAGAAAACCTGCACTCCAAAATATGCCTAACTCATTTTTCTCAAAACCTGATTCCCATCTACATTTCCCTTCCCTTCTCTTAAAAATTGTGATATTGATTTTTGCTAAGGGATTATATAGAATGATAATTATTCATTATTTTTAAAAAAGAATGGGCAGTTTAAGGGGAAAATAGCAATTTAAAATAAGTAGTTATGGTTACAATGGAATTTATAAAGGTTAAAGTAGAATAAATCATTTGCAAATGTGACATTTTAAAAAATGCAATTTAATGAAATGAACATTTCTTAGGTGAATAAATTGAAGGAAAATTTTTTATACTAAATCTTCAAATTATTTTTAATACACTTATTGCTAGCAACTTTTTGGAGACAATTATTTGTCATTTTTGTAAGATATTTTCCACTCTTAAAGATTGCTAATTTGTTATAGTCATTAAAATCTATGATTATTGTTCAATAGATGAGTGATATATTTGAGTCTGAAAATTCACATTTATTTTATTGGAAAACAGATTTTAATTTTTAAAATTTTCCAAGTAAAAGAGATAATGATGTTTCCACAGAAATAATTTCTCTTTTCTAGCAAAAGTATTTTCTTTTCTTAATAATCTTTCACATGTAAATGATTTAAGTAAGAGGAAACTTACATGAAAAGATGAGATAAGAGGAAATTAAGCACTTTTTGTATAAATTCAGCTATTTCTTCAAATAGTTCATATATTATTTGTGACTAGTACATATTATTATTAAATTTTTTTTTTTTTTTTTTTTAAGACAGAGTCTTGCTATGTACTCCAGGCTAGTCTTGAACTCACTGTGTAGCCCAGGCTGGCCTCAAACTCACAGCAATCCTCCTGCCTCAGCCTCGTGAGTGCTGGGATTACAAGGAGGTGCCACCACATTGGGCAATTCTCATTAATTTTAATGCACAATTATTATAGTAAATTTGAAGGCATTAGGTATTATTTAGGAAATTAGATATTATTTAGATATTATTTGAGGGTATTAGATATTTCGGCATTAGATATTATTTTGGTATTTTTATTTACCAGAATCACCTTCATTACTATTTTGTCACTCTTTGCTTTTTAACATTGTCTCTATTTCTTTCTCAGTATACATTGATTTTTGACACTGAAATCACATTGAATTAAGATGGCATAGTTTTCATAAATGTAATTTGAATCGTGTCACATCCATTCACTTTGTGAACATACTGAAACTTTTTTCAGTATATTTGTGGTTGGACCTCCAAAATGTCCGCATTTAATCAGACACTTTTATAT
>PVJO010017559.1:0-38860 GCA_004026905.1 Hystrix cristata | reverse complement strand
CTCTGTGTGGTCTCCGTTCCTGGACACTCAGAATGGGGTCTGGTAGGACCCGCCCCAAAATACTTTCAGATGTGGTAGCAAGTGTCATTAGCAAAGAGGAATCACAGCCAGAAATCTTCATGAATTCATAAAGTCAGGAGAAAAGGAAGCAATAACATCAACTGTATGGACGACTGGACACATGAAAAAGCTTTAATGCACAAACTAAGGAGCAAAACCAAGTAAAAATGAATGTAAATTTACTTTCCTTCGCCATCAAAATTGTAAAGAACTCAACGCTGCTGGTGAAGGCACGTTATAAATTCATAACTGAAGAAGGAACGATGGGATCCGATGGGAATATAGTATGCAGAACAAAGTGAGCAAGTGGGAAGCCTGATAAAAGCGCCTCTGCCTGGACCTCCTTACAATAAATGTTTCCACTCATAGTCACCATCGCCGGGAATAACAGCATCAGCTCTATCTAACTCCAGATAGCACACTAGGAAAGGCCGTCTGTTCTGTTACGTTCTTGTCAAAAAAATACAATCTGATTTTAAATACCGGAAAAGACCAGAAGGAGGTTCTGAAAAATTGTTTGTTCGCCGTACATTTGGATCCCATTTGAAGTTGAAAATCTAATAAATTTGAAGACATTAATAAATATCACAATAAAGAGTAATTATAAGTTAAATATGAAATTAAATCCCCAATTACCCAATGATATCGATCTGAGTCACTGAAGTACCAGGACGATACTGCCTGCAAGACCCAATTTTTGGGACAATAAAAATGAGGCATGAATGTGCATATTACTGGGTTTTATTTCAGTTTTTCCCTTTTCCCCTTTCACACCTGCCTTTTATGATCTGTTTCTGTCGACTTACAAGAAAGCTCATTAGTCTTCAATTTGACTTCAACTGCCTAGAGCAAGGTATTTGCTGTTCGAAGGGGGTTCCTTTCCCCACCAGTAGGAATCATCTCTTCTACTTTCTGTTCTAACATCATCAGTACATTTGATAGTTCAATGGCGTTGTTAATGTTGTGGTGCGTTATGGTTGGAAATAAAAGGCTCCCAAATCTCCTGTGTCCAGAGGCGAGTCTCTGAGAAGGTCATGGATCACGTGGGCGTTACCTGCATTGGGGGATTAATCCATTAACGAGTTCATAGCCGGAAGTGCTATTAGGAGGTGGGGTCTGAAGACTTGGATTACTGGGGGTGTGACCTCAAAGCACGTATTCTTGTCCCTGGATCTTTCTTTGCTATCTCTGCTTCTTGGCTGCCATGGGGTGAGAAGTTTTTCAGTTAAAAAATCAGTCAAGATACGGGCACTCCAAACTGAAAATCCTGTACGTTGCTATGTTCCAAATTCTCCATTAGATGGCAAACCAACCCCGTGATAAACCAAGCACAGAGCCTTGGTTTTAGGGACACTGGAGCAGTAGATGTGGCACTGTGCCCTTAATAATAGGAGCCCTTAGGTCGCGGGACATCTCTGCTCAGCTCTGAAGTCTTACGTTTCTGAAGGGATATCTTCCCCACGAGCCGCTCTCAGGAAATTTTGTTTTCTTTCTGATCTTGAATAGCTGTGGCCTGACAACTTGAGACTTCCTCGAGGGGGCTTGAAGTAGGGTCAGAAGCCTGGTCAGTAGAGACGAAGCCTGGTCAGTAGAGACCAAGCCTGGGCGGGAGAACAAAGACCAGGACTCCGAACGCAGCAGACCTGTGTGCAGGAAGGTTGAAACGGCCTTCAGAGGAGGAGGGGAAGAGCACACTGAAGGCTCCATTCAGTGCAGAGGAAGAGACACCCTGGACAAGTCCCATGAAGGCAGGGTGGGGAGTGGGCAGGGGCGACTGGACGTGATTGAGATCTGAGAGGCACCAACGCAGCTATTGTTCATACTCAACCTGACAGTGTTTGAGACCTTATAGCAACAATTAAAATGCCACATTATTAATATATTTCTTTAATACATTATTACATGAGCATAATAGACACACAATGTGTGTATGTGTTTCACGGGGCTCTTTATCTCTCTAAGCAGGACAGCAGCCGACTGAGATAAGACTCTGCGGTGGACATTTGCTGATCCCCGCTCGTTCTTTATCACATGGGACCGATGAGAACAGCAGAGAGCAGCCAGACCCAACTCCGAGCCCTGGTCTCTCAGACCCTTACTCTGGCCTCAGCCTGGATCAGCGTCTGTGGGTGCTGAGCACTTTCCTTCTCTGCTCCTCGGCCCCCTGACTCAGGACAGCAGCTGCTTCCTCCCAGCCCGGGTCAGAGCCAGGCAGCTCTCTGCAGTGCAAGCCTGAGCTCAGCCCCGAATTGAGAGCCCTGTTCCCAAACTCTCACTGATTCCAGGACCAGAAAGTCTGTGCTGGCCTCTAATGAACAGAGCCCAGTTCCATCAAAGCTGATGCTAGAGCTGCCGCCTAGATAATTAGCAATTTGACTTCATCTCATTCTCGAGTCCAGCTTATTTCAGCCTGAGCAGATACAGTTTTCTTCATATGTTCCTATCCTTTTAACTTCAAGCATAAGTAAAGCGATTAAAATGTGGCAATATTTTTAGATGCCAACAGAAGAAAGCATCTGGCCAGTTGTCTGGTTTATTACTTATCATCTCTTTCCTGCTGTGAACTGTAAGAACATCAGGGTTCTTTCAGATGAAGGCAGGTGCAAGGATTATCAGACATAGGTGATCAGCTGAGAAACAACACTAAAATGGAATCCTCATCTTGGACAGATGCCAAGAAGGATTTTGGTTCTTTTAAAAAGAAGATAGTGAAGAGGTTTGCTCCTGGGGTATTTATGAGAATATTTGATGGTTAGGGACACTGCAGCCCTGTTGAGGACATGAGGCATTAAGCCCAAGGTTGAGAAGTCTATGTAGTGACAGAGACAAACAAAAAAAAAAAAGAAAGAAAGAAAGAAAAAAGAAAAAAATTAGCATAAGAATTTTCCATTGTCTCCAAATGGCTACACAAATTCTAAGTTCTTCAGCCTTCCAGATTTCTGTTTATGGCTGAGGGCACTCCTATAGTTTCTTGCACTTTCTTCTAAATTACTGCAAATTATGTTGTTTAAGAGGAAGTAACTAGAACTAGGCCTTTGGCCTCACTAAGAGCACAGGCAGTATCATGTGTTTCTGTGTGCGTGTTCGAGAGACTGTAACATGAAGAGTTAGAAAATAATTGATTATATTCTACCTTGGCATATTAGGCATGTTGTGTCAATGTCTAGAGAAACCCAAACCACTTCAAAAGTTTAAAAATTTTATTATCTATATTTTTCTTTCCATATTGTAGCCATGAAGTTTTCCTTAATTGCTCCCTGCCTGAGACCTGAGATGAGCCAGCCTGCAGCTGTGCCGCCCTGCCCTGCCTGCTGATTTGCATGTGCCCAGAGCGCAGCCCGCTGCCCTGAGGACTACTTAATAGACCAGTCACACCGCGCAGGAGTCTGTCCCAGTCGCACACAGCACGGACATGGGGGTCCCCGCTCAGCTCCTGGGGCTCCTGCTGCTCTGGCTCCCAGGTGAGGAGGGACAAGAATGGAAATGCGCTCAGCTGAATGTGCTCAGTGCTGTCTGCTCTTCAGAAAAGTTCTCGTTTCTCATTTCTCGTGTTTAATTATGTGAATATCTGTTTTTATGTTTCCAACGTCAGGTGCCAGATGTGACATCCAGATGACCCAGTCTCTGTCCTCCCTGTCTGCGTCTGTAGGAGACACCGTCACCATCACTTGCCGGGCGAGTCAGAGTGTTAGCAGTTATGTAAACTGGTTTCAGCAGAAACCAGGGAAGGCGCCTACTCTCCTGATCTATAATAGTAAAAATTTGCAAACCGGGGTCCCCTCGAGGTTCAGCGGCAGCGGATCTGGGACAGATTTCACTTTTACCATCAAAAACGTGGAACCTGAAGATGTTGCAACTTATTACTGTCTGCAGCATAGCAATAACCCTCCCACAGTGATACAAGCCGTAACATAAACCTCCCAGAGAAGCAGAAGTGCAAGGCTGGCTGCCCAGCTGCTCCTCCTGGTGCCCCCACCTGCTCCTGCTGAAAGCCTTTCCTAGATGCAGCCAGGCTTTGCGAGTCATTGGAGGATTTGGTAGGAGGTACAAGAAATTCTCTTCTGAACCTTAATGTTCTCTCCTCCTTTTCAGTCCTATCAAACCAGAATATCAATGCCTTTATAGATGTGAAGGAAGGATTATTATATCTGAAGATTCTGTGTTGTGGCTCCTTTGGAACTAATAGAGTAAAAGAGAAGATGTTTAACCTACTCCAAGCAGGAATTATTTTAATACGAGGAATTATAACCTAATCAACAGTTTTTACTGTCCTGGGGCAGTGAGAGAAGCTGATGCTACAAATGGGATCGTCTCTCCTGCTCACAGAGCTTATTAGCACCAGGGAATGGGCCCTCGAGCCATGTAATTCTCCAGCATCCAGAGAAAGTCCAGGGATAGAATGCTGATTCTAGCATTTGACAGAATCACTTCTCCATGTTAGTCTTTAGCCTTCCACTTTGTTCGTGTATCACCTATTGATTTCCATAAACACTAGGTCCTCTTCTGTCCTTAAAATCTCACAGGATTATCCCTAAATAGTCACCTCT
Organism: Hystrix cristata; assembly: GCA_004026905.1. NCBI lineage: Eukaryota > Metazoa > Chordata > Mammalia > Rodentia > Hystricidae > Hystrix > Hystrix cristata. The sequence goes on along the minus strand of PVJO010017559.1, from coordinate 34,253 downwards.
ACAGGCAAGCATAGAGGGACAAGTGGTTCTGAGAAAACTATTTTCCCAAGTAATGATGAAAGTGTAGTTGATAGGGGACAGCCCAGGATGTCACTATTGTCCCATACATCAGATCTTTTTCCAGTTAGAGAGCAATCCCCAAATATGATGGAATGTAGTTCCATTTATTATCTGTGAATATGGGCTTCTTAGTTTAAATGTGTTTTTTTCCCCACATACACGTGTTTTGCTGCTGAAGACACGTGCACGTGCTGGGAGCATCGTCAACATCACTGAGAACACCTTGGAACACAGAATGGCACGTCCCTCTCAGACGGCTGGACAATGTTGGGGGTTTTAACAGGGTCACAGGCTATCTGCAGCAGGTTTAAGATGCCATGGTGTGGTGGATATTCAATTCAGTTAAAGAGATTTTTTTTACATAATGAAGACATTTAAGAATTTAAGAAAATCGCTATTTAAAGCTACATCCTGAAAATATACTGAGCATTCCTTTATTCTCAGTGTCAAAGTGTATTTGGAAACATAGTTACAGGATAAAAGTTGAAAACCTAATTGTTTTTTCATGGTGTTATCAAATTCCTTGATAACTAATTGTAGTAAAAGTTTTTAGAATCATCAATAATTATCAAATTGGAAGAATGAATCAAAATATGAGGAACTCATGTTAGAGAATATTGGAGGTTAACCTTACCAGAATAGCTGGGTTTGGGGACTTTGCTCACTCCTCAGCTTGCCAGAGAATGCTGTGTCCTGGGTGTCTTGGCTTGGGCTCAGACCAAATTCAGTTTATAGGCAAAAAATCAACTCAGTGTCCCACACAGCTCAGTGTCCCACACAGCTCCAATAAGGATCATCTGGTTGAAAGTGTAGTTGCTAAGGACCAGATGATCCTTAGCAGTAACATTCATGAGTAGGACAATGGATGCTTAGTTTTTTGCAAGGCTTAGTTCAAACAATGATTGTGACAAAGCTGAGTAATAAAGTATTTATATATACACACATAGAGATATACTGATTTATAAAACTGGAGGCATAGAAGTGAATACTTAAGAATTCATTCAGAAAGAGATATAGAAAAATGAGAAAATTTATAAACCCATAAAATAAACATTCCAATAAAAAGAGGAACGTTAATTTCATTCATGGAAAAATTTTGATAGTTAGGACTAACATTATATACATTTAGTAATACTTAAAACTATGATCACAACATATTTTTAGTACATGACCTAGACATCATAAATTATTAAGTCTTCATTTCATAAATAAAAGATTATGGCCAGATAGGGTGGCACACACCTATAATCCCAGCACCCTGAGAGGCTGAAGGAGGATCACAAGTTTAGCCCATCTTGGGGAGCTAAGAAAGACACTGACTCAAAATAAAAATAAGGTTGTGGGTGGAGCTCAATATTAAGGCAGTGAGTTCATTCCTCAGTACCACAAAAAAAAAAAAAAGGAAAAGAGGTTGTTATGGTTTGTGTCTAGATGTCCCCCCAAAGCCTCATGTGGTAAGAGATAGCTGGATCTAGAGTGTGTGATTACTAAATTGATCCATTGATCGGTTTGGTATTCTGCTGGGATCAAGGATGTGAGACTGAGATAAGGGGGTGGGAGTGCGGGCAGCCCTGGGGGCAGGTAGCCTAGATAAAAGATACCAGAAGAAGCTGACTAGCTGCTTGTTTGCATTGCTTATTGGCATACATTCCTTGCACTTCCTCACTTTACTTTGCGGCCGGTCGGCTGCCGGTCGGCCACGCCAGCCCGCCCCTCTGCCATGCCGCCCTGCTTCGGACCCAGCGGACTATAGACTGAAACCTCTGCAGACTGTGAGCTAATAAACCTTTCTTCCTCTAACTTTGGGTGTCGAGTATTTTGTCCCAACAACGAGAGAAAAGTAACTAAAACAGAGGTTTATAACTATATATGTGCAAATGTACACGCAAATATATAATTCTTACAAATGCATATATATATTTTGATTGATTATTGGATGCACTTATAGAAGCACAAATTATGTTTAAAGTAATATGACTAAATATACATATGTGTGCACATTTATTAAATTTTCTTTTTCTAGATATATGATATGTCTCTGTTTATTCACAATCACTACTAATGTCCATGTCCAGATATAGTACTTGCTTTCTGAAATTTTTCTTTGTGATTCTTGTTTGTAAATCACTTATTAAATGGGTATGCCCACCTGGAGATGTGTTAAAACAACTGAAGATACCCACAGGATCAGGATGGCAATAATTTGCCTAATGGAAAAAGTTAAGACATTTCAGTTTGTGGAAATTCCTATGAAGTAGGCATTTGATTTTCTTTCATCTAAAAGAAAAACACTTCTTGTTTTCTTCTTGACCAAACATCTATCACCTGATTTTATAGAGATAGTAATATAAAACAAATGTATTAATGAAAAGCAGAAAACAATCTGAATGGCTAGAGAATTATGTCATGAACGAAAATACTCGTCTCAAACGGTGTGTGGAGGATAATATTTGTCCCAGTAAGGGAATGCATATCAGAAGCTTAGAGAGGGGAATTTTAAAGTTCTGTTTTTCAAAATGATATCTTAAAGCCACTCCTTTATTGTACAAGTATTATTCTAGTGTGTAATCATCTGTTACGTCAAGAGTTGGCATGTCTCTAAGATTTGGATTGAGTGAATCTTCTGGTCTTTTAGCAAATTGAAGAACAGGTTCATAAGCCAGAAATGCATGATTTCTAAGTTCATATGTTCTTTATGCTGTTCTTTGGATCATTCATTCCTACAATTTTTCACAAAATGGGTTCTGGAAAACTCGTAGGACAGTAACACCAATCAACAGCTTATTCGTTGGTTAAGAGTGATCCCAACTGGAACAAGCAAGACTCCTAGCTCCACCTGCGTCCTACTGATTTAAAAGGACTGGTGCCCTGAAGTGATTGTGTGTAGATAACCTGCTTCAATGTCCTCCTTACGTAGATACAGAAAGCAACACAGAGACACAGAGAAACTCACTACTAACATGGAGAAACATCCCTCGAGTCCCGGTTCCTGGCGTTTAAAGTTATAGTTCAACAGAATGAACATTCAGCAAAATGACATTCCTGTTAATGTAAAATGAAAGTGGAGAACGGAAATAAAGACCAAGTTTGCAGCAATGAGGAGCAAGAAAGAGGCACATCTCTGATTTGAATTCCCTCACAATAGACAGAATAGGGTCCTGCTTACGAGGATCGACATTGAAAATCATCGAAATATCCATGGAATCTACTCCTGGCAGCTTAGATAAGCAAAACAGCAGAAGAGGTAACAATAAGTCCTGAAAAGTAATAAGTCTAGTTGCAGAAGAGCAAAGAATGGAAAGATAACAGCCCATGAGGTTGCATTTTATTTTGAAACTTTCAGATCTCAGAACAGCTGTGAAAATGAAACCAAGCATTGCTCGTATGATAAACTTTCCCCTCAGCCACTTCGAAACTGCTCCTGCATCTCACTACCGGACGGAATACGCTTTGCATATTTCTCCCATATATTATCCCCGGCACAATTCCGAAGCCATATAATGCGCGCTGATGAACAGATTGGGAAACTGACTGTTAACTGAAGGTCAGAACCAAGGTCATGGGCTCTCGGGTTCAGCTCCTCAGTTTCTTCCTCCTCTGGATTTCTGGTAAGAGAAACATTTTCTCTAATTCATGGACTTAAGCCTTCAGAATGTCTACCAAATATTACATATTCATAAGAAATGGATTTTCTTCATTCTTTCCAAATATGATACATCAAATTTATTTCTCCTATTTTCCTCGATTGGCGGATACCCTGGCAGAAACTGTACTCACACAGTCTCCAGCACTCCTATCAGGGGCTGTGGGAGAGAAAGTCACCATGACCTGCATGGCCAGCACAGACATCGATGGTGACATATACTGGTATCAACGGAAACCAGGAGAAGCTGCTAAACTCCTTATTAAATCAGCAACCACTCTCAACTCTGGGGTCCCTTCCCGGTTCAGTGGCAGTGGGTATAGGACACATTTTACCCTGACAATTAATGACATGAAATCAGAGGATGCTGCATATTATTTCTGTCAACACGATGATAATTTGCCTCTCACCGTGATACACACTGTTACAAAAACCTGCAAATCTCTCAGTGGGATGCTTCGGCTGCTCCTGAAGATGTTCAGTTGAGGAACCGGGCAATGTTTTTGTGTTTGTGAGTTTTCTTCATGCACGTGCATATTCACTTTCATTTTCTGTTTCTGTAGTTTCTCCTGCCCAGTTCCCCTTTGGTGTTTTTGACACACTTGATTCAGCAAAAACGACAACAGTCTTCGGCCCAATGTCCACCTGTACAAGTGGTACCTCTCCAATACGGAGGCAAAATCATACGGCCAAGTCATTTTTTCGTCATAGTCATCATTTCCCCGTAGAAGAAGAACAAAATAGTGACCAAAATGAATCTGATTTAGGCTACAAATGATAGATTTAAAGGCAGACTTGTACTCCCTCTAAGTGTGTGCATGTGACACCTTTCCCGTGATATGGGGACAGCAGGAACTGGATATGAGAATAGCTCATAAGGAAGGTGTAAATTCCCTAATGGTCAGTCTTGCTTTGTATTCTCAGAATTAGCCTTTTATCTGCTTCATTCCATGTGTTCTATTATGACCAATGAAATATTCCTTCTTTCTCTCTGCATGTTTTTATCCTTTTTGGTACATCTTAATGTGTATCATCCCAGATTTAAAGAGCTTCTCCTTTTAATTGTGACACATACAGTTATAGTGTGTCTATTTTAACTGCCTTGTCGCGCTCCACAAATTTTATTGCAACTAAAAAGAATATTTCCAACACCTGAATGATTATGTAGGCATGGCAAAGGTGAACTTCATTTTTGAAATTCAGAAAACTATGTAAAAAGTCACAGATCTGTGTATCGTCCCCTCTCACAACCAGAGGACGCTATTTAGTTCAGAGTTTGCCATTTGAAGGCCCGTCTTTGGATCTGCTGGGACAGTAGTAATAGCAAGTGAGGCTCACAGGCGGCCTCCTCACTCCTGAGCCTGGCTGCTGTCGTGCTGGGCTCTGCTAGAGCTGCTGCCTGCGGAGCTTGACGGGCACTGAGGAACTTGTGGCTCCCACAGAAATTCAGACTGAAACTGTAGCTGACTCTGCAGCTTTTACTGAATATTCGGGTTAACATACAGTGGCGATAGAAAATCAATGATTTTAAATTTTTCTCCTTTTGGAATAAGATGGTTTATATATACCCATTTCACTCTAATGCCGTTTTTAACTGCCTCCTCCTAAATTTGATAATGTGCAATTTACGTATCATTCAGTTCAAAATATTTTCTAATATTTTAATTTCGTGAGTTACCCGCAGCATTTAGGGGAGTTAGTTTAAAATGCGTTGGTTTGGGGTGTGTTTCGGTACGTTTTCTAGTTTTATGATTTTTCTAGTCAGAGCGCATGCTCCGTGTGACTTCCATCCTGACTCACTCATCTCTGTCTTCCGGTACAGGATGTAGTTGTCCTGGAAAGTGTCCATAGCGCACTCAGGTAGTATGCACAGTCTTCCGTTTGTCACACAGAGTTCTTTAGCAATTAGATCCCCTTGGTTCCTACTCTGCCATAACGCTAATGGTTTTCTCTCTTGTTCTTTCAATTGCTCAAGGAATTTCATCAGAAACTGATTCATATTTATTGAAATTTGCAAATTATAAAAACTAAGTTTTTATTTTCCGGACAGCTGGTCGTTAAACATTTACTAGCACAGTAATGGTACAATGCTGGTCACTATAGTTTCCCTGCGGTTCTCTCTTTTCTATTTCTACTGCATTGAGACAAACTGGAAGGAGTGGTATGGGATAACACGATGCTATTGCTCATTCAGTGTCCAAAAGGAAGTCGAGAAATCAGGGCCTGGGGAAATGGTCCTGAGAAGAGAGTCCTAGAGTTTGCACGTTGACAGTGACCATGCACTGACCATGCCCTCCCCCGAAGGGCAGAGGGCCTCCGACTGCCCTGAGCATTTGTTATCAAGCAGGTCCCCAAATGCTGGTGCTTTTCAGCCCCCGCCAGATGCCAGATGGGAAGGGGAATTGGATTCGAGCCTCAGATCCCTGTGTGTCTGTTATCTTGAAAACTGATAAAAATCTAGGAACGATTAGGTTAAAGAAAATAGTCTTCAGTGGTGGTTTTAAGTAGGCTTTTGAGGTGTAGTCAGACTAGAAAATGCACCCATTTTACTGCACAATTCAATGTCTTATAGTGAACTTAGGTAGCTGTAAATAACTACCACTTAATGTAAGAACTTCCTCATTACCCCCCAAAAGTTCCTTTTCACCCATTCCAATGGCAGCCTGGGGCCTCCGCTGTTTTCCTTTTCCACGTATGACAAAACCTTCTATGAACGTTTCCAGTAAACAGAACCAGGAAATAAATGATATCCTTGTCTGCCTTCTCGCACTTAAAACAAGACGGAGGCCTTAGCTTTATTGCTGGATAATATTTCATCTCATAGATCTTACCACTTTCCATTGATCCATTCACAATTTGATGGACATTTGAGCTTTTTACACTTTCTGACTGTTATGGATAGACGTGCTATACAATAAGCTCACAAGTATTTGTGTCAACATTTGCTTAGAATGCACTTAATCTCTAATCCTCCTTTACCAGTCTCATGCTTGTTGATAATATTAAACTTAGTTCATGTTTTTGGCATAAAATGTTTACGCTCATTGAGGTTTTTTGGATCTCGTACATGAGTTATCTTTAGTCTACCTATTTCCTTTATTCTACTTATTCTACTCTTTCCCTTCACCCCTCGCCCTTGGTGCCTTGAGATCAACCCCTTGTCCCCTTCTATCCTTCCTTTATAATTTCTTTCAAAAAGTTTTTTTTCTGATTGCTGCATTCCAGCACTGAATGAGAATTCCCATTTCTCTACACCTCAATATTTGTTATTGTCTTTTAAAACATGTTATATTATTTATAGTAGGTGAAAAAATATTGCATTGTGGGTTTAATTTGCATTTTCCTAGTGACTAATAATTTGGACCACCTATTAATGTTCTTTAGAGATATTTACGTATATTTGGTGACTTAAGTACATTGCTCAGTTTTAAACTGGATTGTCTTCATAAATATTATGATGTTTTGCTCTTTTATTATGTTAGGATGGTTCTTTTTTAGTATTTGGATTTTTATCAGACAAGTGATTTATAAATATCACCTCCCATTTTAGCATTTGTATTTTTAATTTCTTCACTATGTGTTTAGAAATTTTCAGTTTCTAAAATTTTCTCACCAAATACAACATGACCTCAGTAACTGCAATCTAGAGTTATATTTTACATTTTGCCTCAAAACTGGGGATTTCAAGCCTTTCTGTATTGATTTCCTCCCTCAGACACACAGATTCCGTCCCAGGGCAGGTCCGCTGCGTTGATGACACCTGCAGGGACAGTCATGGGCATCACTATGACCAACTGGCAAATAAAAAGAAGCTGAGAAACTTGAGACCCACAAAAGATGCTTTACTTTTCATGTCCAAGAAACCAGGGACAGCGACAAGAGAGATGTCCACAGTGAGAGTGGGGACACTTGCTCACCCCTCGTCGGGAACCGAGAGCCTCAGCATCCACAGCAGGAGGTTTGCTGGGTTTTGTTTGTACAGCTGCTTCCTTTACTCCAGCTGCTGTACCAGCTGTTCAGTCAAATCCCTGTTAAATCCAGCCACGCTGGAGAGCAGACCGTGAAGACGCACATCTCCGTGATCCAGACCTGCCACTTAGAGTACACACAGATGTGCACCAAGCCAGATGTGTAGCAGCGTGGGAAAGCTAAATTGGCAACAGCCTATGCGTGAATAACTATAGAATAAATAAATTAAATGAGTTATATGATACACTTAAATGCCATATTAAATGAAAATATATAAATGTTACTACATTCAAGAACATTAGTGAAAGTCACATGCGTAAGGATGTAAAGTTCTAAAATTTGACTGAATTAACTGATGATCTTAAAAGTCAGGTAGGAAGTTGCTTTGAAAAAGAGTCAGGTCAGTGACTGTAGTAAGGATTTGGGTACTGCTGGGAGACAATGTTCTTTCTCAGTACGGTTGGTGGCTACCAGCATGTACACTCTGAAAATTTAGTAAACTGTACACTTATGTTTTGCAAATGTATATAGTAATGTTTGGATTTGTAAACCTATCTACATATACCAAATTTACTTGATCAAAATATGTTGAGGAAAATATCTCATAAGGCATAAAATATTTTTAAATCAACAGCTCCTTAATTTTCATCAGTTTTAGGGATGCGTTTAGTAACCACAGTCATCTAATTTCACATGTCACCTGTGATTCATCTCAATAAATGTAATATATCACATAAACGGAAGTAAGGACGAAAATCACATGACCATCTTAAAAGATGCAGAAAAAGTCTTTGATAAAACCCAATATCCATTCATGATAATAATCTTACAGATAATAAGTACAGAATGATCTTATCTCAATCTGATAAAAGCCATTTATGATAAATCGGTGGCCAACATCATATGAAATGGCAAAAAGCTCAAAGCTTTCCCTCCAAAACCAGGAATAAGATGCTGATTTCTGTGAGCACTACTCTTGTTTAATATAGTTCTGGAAACATTAGCCAGGGCATTCAGCCAAGAGAAAGAAATAAAAAGAATATTATAGGAAAAGAAGAAATGAAATTATGATTTGCAGATGATATGACCCTCACCACACTATGGACACTGGGATGAGATAGGCGAAGGGTGGGACTCGGGAGCCCCAGGGCATCTAGGAGCTTCTGCTGCCTCAAGTGCCCCACCTGCCTGGCCATCCTTACGTCCGCATATGAGCCTTGCATGACCTGGCTGTCTCGCAGTCGAGTTTGTGAGGTGTTCTGGCATGAGGCTGTGTTTGCAGATTGAGTCCTGGAGCCCTCAGCTTCTGTCCATCCCCTACCCTTGTCCCCTGCTGGGCTGCTCGGCACCCAAATACTTTGCCCAAATTGCATTTTAAGCCTGTCTTGTGGTTCATAAAGCTAAGAGTTTTAACTCTCTTAACACCACTCGCTTTTCAGACTTCCGAGTAATCTGGTCATTTTTGTCCTTAACTCTTTAGATAATATATTGTGTCTCCCAAAGAATCTGACCTGGAGATGGATGAAATGGTATCAGATTTAGGAAAATCCGGTAAGAAATATCACAGTCAGACACTGGGACCCCAAACTGAAAATCCTCTAAGTCGGTGTGGTCCAAATCTGCCATTAGATGGCAAACAAACCCCATAATAAAGCACGGAGGCTTGCTCTTAGGAACACTGGGGACGTAAAAGTGGCACCGCTCCCTTATCAAGAGGGAGCCCTAAGGGTTCACATTTCTGCTGAGACTTGTTGACAATGCCCACATCTTCCCCCTGTGCTGCTTTTTTCTTTTCTTTTTTTTTTTTTTAATATTTTCTAATTCTCTCTGATCTTCAGTAGCTACAGTCAGCCAACTTGAAATATCCATGAGGAGTCTAAAAACTCAGTCAGACTGCTGGGTCAGTAATGGGAAATAAATACTGCAGTTCTGAAGACTATCAGCCGTGTGTGTCGTGAGGTTGAAGTGGACTCGAGAATTCAGAGGAGGCAGAAACAGAAGCCACCAAAGGCTCCATTCGGGGAAGAGGGAGACACTTCGGCATGCCCCATAGAAGAGGGGCAGGGAGCAGGCAAGGGAGACAGTTTGTGATCTCAGATCTGGGTCCCAGTTCTGCTCCCAGAAGTGAACTGCATGGTCCATAGGTATTGGGGCAGGGCCTGCCCTTCATGATGCTCAGGCTCTGCGGTGGGAAGGGAAGGTGGCAATGCAACCATCGTGGGTCCTCAATGTTCAGCCTCCACTTGCCGGAGTTTAAAAAACAATACTACATACCACATTAGAAATTATTAATATATTTCTTTAATACATTATTACATGAGCATAATAGACACACGATGTGTGTATGTGTTTCACGGGGCTCTTTAGCTCTCTAAGCAGGACAGCAGCTGACTGAGATAAGACTTTGCGGTGGACATTTGCTGATCCCCGCTCGTTCTTTATCACACGGGACCGATGAGAACATCAGAGAGCAGCTGGACCCAGCTCCGAGCTCTGGCCTCTCAGACCCTTACTCTGGCCTCACACTCTAGCCTGGCTCAGCGTCTGTGGGTGCTGAGCAGTTTCTTCCTCTGTTCCTCAGCCCCCCGGCTCAGGACAGCAGCTCTTTCCTCCCAGCCTGGGCCAGAGCCCGGCAGCTCTCTGCAGTGCAAGCCTGAGCTCAGCCCCGGTTTGAGGCTCCTGTTCCCAAACACTTCTCTTGATTTCACAACCAGAAGATCTGTGCTGGCCTCAAATTCGCATACCCTATTTGCACATTTGCCAAAGCCAGCACTGCCCCAAGTGATTAGAAATTTGATTTCATCTCATCACCAGGGCGAGGCTTACTCCACCTGTACAAATAAAGGTTTCTTTCACATCTCTGTAACCCATCTAACGCGACACCTTAAAAAAGCAACATTAAATTAAGGCAAATACTTTAAATGTCAGCACAATCATCCTACTTTTTCTCTGGTTTACTGAGCACCAGCTCTTCATCACTATGCATGGTAAGGACAAGAGGCTTCAAGAACAAGGCAGGTGTAAAGATTATGAGCCACACAGGATCAGCTGAGAAAAGAGATTACAGAGGAGGCAAGACAATGGACAGGAGCTTTACCCTAAAATTTCCCCCGGGAATAGTTATTTGCATACTTGATGCTAAGAGATGATGCAGCCCTATTGAGGACACAAGGTGTTAAGCCAAATATTAAAGGTTCTATGGGGTGATAGAAATAAAGTAGAAAAATATCGAAAGGTTGAGTCTTTTCTGCTATCATTAAAATGCTACACAAATTCTAAATTCTCCAACATTCCAATTTATGTTCATTGCCTAATACAGTGTCTCACAATTTACTGAATTACTGTAAATTTTCCAGAAAAGGTATTTAATAGGAAGAAACTGGGAGGGCCTTTGATCTCATTTATAGAACAGGCAGGATCATGCATTTGTGTGTGTGTTTGGGGAGACTGAGGCACAAAGAGCTGGAAAATATAACTGATTATGTCCCACTACCACTCTAAAGAGCTTAAAATTTTATTATCTTTCTTTTTCTTCTTATATTTTGGTCATGATATACTGCACTCTCGTGCTTTCTTTAATTGCTGCCACCTCCAAGGGCCATTGCAGTAGAATCGTGAGTGATGAACAGGACAGAAACATATGCAGAGCCATGAAGAGAGCAGCGCATCAATAATCACATCCCTGATTGCTGCGATTCTGCCCTGTTGCTCTCCGGTAGAAACAGTCTCTGTAACAAGTCTGATCCAGCCTAGTCTTGACTGGGACTTACTCCCTTAGCCAGTCCTGGATTGCTAAGATGCGCCAGCCCTGCAGCTGTGCCCCGCCCCGCTCAGCCTCTGCTGATTTGCATGTCCCAGCTCACCGCCCGCTGCCCTGAAGATTTATTAGGCAGATCACACCCTGGGCAGGAGTTGGTCCCAATCAGGACACAGCGTGGACATGAGGGCCGCCGCTCAGCTCCTGGCGCTCCTGCTGTTCTGGCTCCCAGGTAAGGAGGACAGCGCTGGGGGTTTGCTCAGCCCAGTGTGGTCAGTGCTTCTTGGCTCCTCAGAGAAGTTTTCTTAAAGCCTGATTGATTGTATGGAACTTTGTGTTTATATTTCCCATGTCAGGTGCACAATGTGACATCCAGGTGACCCAGTCTCCATCCTCCCTGTCTGGCTCTCTAGGAGAAACAGTCACCATCACTTGCCGGGCCAGTCAGAGTGTTAGCAGTTATGTAAACTGGTATCAGCAGAAACCAGGGAAGTCTCCAACTCTCCTGATCTATGCTGCATCCAGTTTGCAATCTGGAGTCTCCTCGAGGTTCAGCGGCAGCGGATCTGGGACAGATTTCACTCTCACCATCAGCAGCCTGGAGGCTGAAGATGTTGCCACTTATTACTGTCAACACTATCTGAGCTGGCTACACACAGTGATACACGCCATAACATAAACCTCCCTCAGGGAAGCAGAAGTGTGAAGCTGGGCTGCCCAGCTGCTCCTCCTGGTCTCCACCCGCTGAAAATGATTTCTAGATGCAGCCAGGCTTTGAAGATCACTGGAGGATTTGGTAGAAGGGGTCAGGGATTCTCTTCTGCACCTTCATTGTCTTTCTTCCTCCTCAGCCCCAGTACACAATGTCAACCCCTTTCTTAATACAAAGGAAAGAGTATAATATCGAAGAATTCCCTGTTGTGGCATCATTTGGAACTCAGCGAGCAAAAGAGAAGCCATTCAAGGTACTCCGGCAGGAACTGTTTTAATACAATGAATTATAATCTAATCACAGCCTTTGCTGTCCTGAGGGAGTCGGAGAAACTGACAGGAGAAATGGAGTGTTCTCTGATGCTCCCCTAGATTGCAGGAGCATCACAGAGTGAGCCACCTAACTGTGATCCTCTGGCTATGGTAGAATTACGATTTTGTTTCTTGCCTGGAGCACCTCTCCTTGGGAGTCTCCAACCTTCACCTCTGATTTCTATAAGTACTAAATCCTCGTCTTTCAAAGTTCCTTCATTCTATCCCTACTTAGCTCTAAAGTGTAGAAGGAAAAGTGGACCTGAGAAGTTTCCTTTCAGAAGTGGTGGTAATAATGGGGAGTTGATAGCTTACCGTGCAGGTTGGTCCTGTTGCCCGAAGTCTCAGCATTTTTTCCAGTTTGAGAGCATCCCCCAAATATGCTTGAATGTGTTCGTATTTATTATCTATGCATACCGGATCCTATCCTGAAATATCATTCAGTCATTCACTGAGCTGAAAATAAGAGAGAATTACAAGGCGTATATAGAAATTCAGATATGGAGTTTCATATCAACATACACTTGAGAAACCTTCTTGATAAAACAGAACAGAAGCAATCCCCCCACAGAAAACCGATTCAAAAATTATAAAACCAGAAACAGTTGAGTAACTGCTGTAACTGGACTTTTCACATGGTCCAGGTTTGGCAAACTAATCTAAAGCACATCACTGAGCAAGGCGCTCTTAGTGGTCTCACTGATACGATACACAGCAGTCGTTCTCCATTCCCAAACATCCCAGGGAGCCCCCTGAGCAAACGCCAGGCCATCAGACGTGAAAGCCCGTGCGTGGACTCCACAAGCGAATCACGTCTAACTGATGCTGACATGGCTAATGGCACTTTAAACCATCTGACTTGCGAGGAAAAATGGCCTGTAATTATTAAACATACGCTGGGCCATGTATCAGTGAACAGATCCACTAGCAACGGTTATTAAATTAATTCCTGTGGACCAAATCTACCGGGTAGAAGCCGTGATTATTTTCTGGTAAGTACGTTTTCCTTCACAATAAGCCATGTTTCTAACTGAAGTACCCTTTGGAATTTACTCGGCGCTTCGCTCAGAGTTGCGACATTCTACATGATGTAGCATCAGTCCAAGGAACTTCTCGAGAGCGCAAAAGAGACCCAAAGCACGTATGCGCACAGTCTTTTCAGGTCACATCCCAGGACTGGTCAAGTGAGGCTGATGGTAAGTTGCCATCCGAACAGATGTAGGTGAGATTCGCAAATACAGTGTCTGCTTTTGTTTCTCTCGGAGTCAGTGTATTGGCGTTTGGGAAACAAAGGATATAAAACATTCACGATGTAATTCACCTGCTGAGTGTTCACGATACGAAGAAACACGGGGAAAAGCAGGATTCCATGCCGATGAGGACGACGAGAACAGGTTGCTCAGGTCGGTGAGGAGGGGAGCTTGAGTCCGGGCCGATGGATGCAACGTCCTCAGGGAAATGATGCCTTTCACTCAGGTTCGGAGCCTGGTTCCTGCTAATCCATGCAGCTGCGGTCATCTCGGAACACAAATCTGTACCTCATTGGCCGTTTGTCTTTAAGAATCTCTCCTAAGGTTCAGGTGTGGGCTGCTCAAGCGCAGACAGCAGGAGGCAGGGGCAGCCCAGCCCGCCCAGCCACTCACGCTTTGCGAGCCCTCCCTGCCGTCCAGTCTGTGGATGCCTGTGGCCTCACTCTGGGGTTGGTCTCCCCCAGTGGGACCCTGACTGAACCGTGGAAACCCAGCTCTGCCTCTCTGCCTCCTGGTCTTCTGGCTTCCGGGGGAGGGCACCACGGGATGGCTCTGCACATCTGAAAACTGTCTCAGTACTGTGGGATCCTGTAATCTGATCCATCTGCTTCACAAGCTCAGAAAATTAAAGGTCTATTTAGTTCCAGCAGCCTGGCTCCCCTGGGATCACAATGGTATGATCTAGATTACAAAGGTAACTTTCTGTTTTATCTCCTATCTCAGATACCACTGAAGAAATTGTGTGACACAAACTCCAGCTTCTCTGTTCCTGTCTGCAGGAGACACAGGCACCCTCACCTGCAGGGCCAGTCAAAGTGCCAGAGAAATTGTTGCTTGGTACCAGCAGAAACCCGCGCAGGCTCCCAGACTGCTCATCTATGTGGGTATAACTCGGCCGCTGGTGTCCCAGCCCAGCTCGTGGGCACTGGGTTAGAGACAGTCTTTACTTCACCATCAGCAGTCTGGAGCTTGGCGATTTTGACATTGCTGCTCTCAGTATAGGAGCAGGTGCCCACAGAGATTCACTGTGGAACTAAAACTCCTGTGAGACGTTTGTGTTTTGCTCCTCCCAGCTGCTTCCTATAAAGATGGCTGCTTTGGTGTCTGCTTAGCACGTCCTCCAGTCAGTCTTGTGGAAAACGTGGCTATGAACAAAACCTCGCTGAAGAGATTTCCACTGTGAAGATTTCCACTGCGACTTTGGCACTTTTCCTCTGACTTTGTTTCACAGGCTAGTTCAAGAAAATATTCCTTGTCAATGACATTGGAATGACATTGACGTTCCCACTCAATTGTGGGAAAGTCTTTATAGGTACACAGGAATGCTTAATGCATTAGGGTGGATACAAGAAGAATAACAATAATTGAAAAGGAAGAATGAAAACTATCATAATTCAGAGATGAGGGGATTATGTAGACAAAAATAAAAAGTATTCTGTAGAGAAACTGTGAGAATTAACAAGAAAATAGCAAATTAGTAGATTCAGAAATAATCTATAGGGGCTGGGGATTTAGCCCAGTGGTTAGAGTGCTTGCCTACCAAGCACAAGGCTCTGAGTTTGATCCCTGGCACAAAAAAAAAAAAAAGAAATAATCTATAAAAATAAAATTTATTTGCGTACATCCTCAACATAGTGAAAAAATATTTTTTAAAAAGCATTTATAATACCATCACACATAAAACTTCAGGACAAAAGAAAAAATATGTGTAGGTCTCCTGCCCTGAAATTTCCAGAATGCTATTGAGCATCATCAACAACAATGACAAAAAATTGAAGGAAATGGAACCTCATGTTAATTTCAATGATTTAAAAGCTATACATTGGAAATAAATCAATTGATCACAGCTTGATATATTGATTCAGCATCTCCCATCGATTGTCTTTTTTTGAAATGAAAGTGTGCCAGCTGGTTCTCCAGCTGCATGGGGTGAGAAACTTTCTTCCCCCATGCCCTGGTACAATGGCGTTCCTGTACTGGAGCAGCTGGCTGTGGATTGAGCCCTCTGCAACACTGAAGGTTTCTGGGATGGGAACGGTGGTCCCAGGCTCACCTCCCTAGACCAGGAACCCCCAGCCTCCTCCCACACCCTGCCACTGAGCCTTGCTGTGTCTCAAGGCCACTTGTTCTTTGTCGAAACTACATTTTGGGCCCCTCATGTGGAGCACACTGGGTAGAATTTTAACCAGGAATTTATCAGAATTCCGGGATAACTGATATTCTTTTGTCCTTAATTATGTGGACAATTTATAGAGGAGAGAAAATGTTTTGAGTTTCTTAGAGTCTGTGGTTGGATGAATAGCATCAGATTTATGAAAACGTGTAGAAAAATCATTCCTCAAGGCACTGGGACTGCAAACTGGAGATTTTGTGAGATGCTATATCACAAAACTGCCATTAGATGGCAGATAAACTCCATGATAAAGAAAGCACAGATTTTAGAAACAGGAAATAGAAGTGACACTCTCTCCTGATCAAAAGGAGCCCCAAGTCTCTGGAGGCATCTGCCTAGCTCTCTGGGCTCACATTTCTTTCTTTTGTTTTTTTGTTTTGTTTTGTTTTGTTTTTTAGGGGGGGAGTGCTGGGGATAGAACTCAGGGCCTTTGGCAAGCGTTCTACCTCTTGGGCTAAATCCCCAAACCCCAGGACACATTTCTGATGGGACTCTGATTACGGCAGACCACATCTCCTGATTAGTCTCTGCTTTCTTTTTGATCTTCAGTAGCCACACCCTGACAAGACCCTGCCCTTAGGAGACTTGGAGTAGTCAGAACTTGGGGTCAGTAGAGGGCAACAGTGTGCAGCAAAACAAGGACGCTGAATCTGAAGATGCAGCCAGCCATGTGTTCAGAAAGAATAAAGTGACTTTGTGAATTCCAAGTAGGAGGGGGCAGAACCTACTGAAGTCTCCATTCAGTGAAGAGGAAGCCACACACTAGACAATGTCCTGTTCAGGAGGCTGCAAGGGGTAGCTAGGGGGAGACTAAATGTGATTTCAAATCCAACTCCCAGTCTGCTTCCAGAGTCAGCCACGTGGCCCACAGGTGTCAGGTTGGGCGATGAGCTTCGCGATGACCCATGTGGGTTCTCGTTGTTCATACTCGATTTGCCACAGTTTAAAATTCTATCCCCAAAACACAAATTATAAATTATTAATACATTAATTTGATACTTTCTTTATTAGATGCACACAATACATGTGTATATATACATTTGACTGGTGTTTTATTCTTTTTCTAAGCAAATCAAAGCCTGACTGAGACAAGTCTGTCCGATGGGCTACCCGTTCACTTTTCACTTATTATTGACTACTCAAGATCAACAATAATAGCACTGAGGACAGCTGGTTGCAGCTCTGGGCTTCTGGTTTCTCAGACTCGCATCCTGGCCGTGGGTTTGTGGCTTGGTTTGGCACTTGTGGAGGTGGAACGCTTTCCTCCCCTGGTCGTCAGTCCTGTATCTCAGGAAAGCAGCGGCTGCCTCCAGAGCTGGAAGCCTGCAGCTCTCTGCAGTGCAAGCCTGACCCTCCTCGGCCCTGGCTTGTGGCCCCAGTTCCGAATCTCGCCCGTTATTCCAGTGCTGGCAAATCTGTGCTGGCTTCATGCTCGCTGGCCCCATGTGTGCACTTTCTGAAGACAGCATTCCTAACTGACGATTAGAAATCTGACTGCTGTAATCCTCGGGGCCTGACTTATTCTAACTGGTCCACACTAAGGTTTCCGCCACACCCTTCTGACCAATCTAGTTTAACACATACGCAAAGCAACATTAAATTCAGCAATGGTAAATTAGGGAAGTAGTTTTCAACATCAACGCAACCATCCCAGTTTTCCTTCTGTTTGTTGAGCACCAGCTCTGTGCGTGGTAAGGACAACAAGCCTCTTCCAGAACAAGGCAGATTCAAGGATCATGAGGCACGTGTGATCAGCTGAGAGACAAGAGTAGAGAGCAGAGAGGAGGCTGGACAGTTGTTGTGCAGGAGTTTGATTCCTCTACAAAGCAATAATAAAGAATTTTACTCCTCCCCCCCTTGTACATTATGAGAATACTTGGTGCCTAGATACAATGTAGCCCTCTTGAGGACATGAGGCATTAAGGCCAAGGTGGAAAAGTCTATCTGGCGATAGAAGCAAAGCAGAAAAATATAGGAAGAATGGGTCTTTTCTGCTGTCACCAAACTGCGACAGCAATTCTGAATTCTCCAACTTTTGTTTCTGTTTATTGTTCAAGATGCTGCTGCAGATTTTCTCATTGGATTTTAAATTATTGTAAATTATTCTGAGAGATATTTTAAAAGGAAGAGACTGGTGGACCCTTTGACCTCATTAGAAGAACACAGGAAGTATCACGTGTTTCTGTGTATATATATTTGGGGAGACTGAGGCATGAAGAAAGGGAAGCCATAGTTGATTGTGTCCTACCTTAACATTTTAGGCATATCACATCAATGTCTAGAGAAAAACAACTTCCAAGAGTTTATACATTCCATTATGTTACACTTTTCGTATTTTAACCATGAAGTACTCCCGTGTTTTCTGTAAGTCCTCCCACCTCCAAGGGTCGTTACCATAGAACCGTAATAATGTGCAAGGGAAAACTGTGAAGAACCATGAAAAAAAAACCAGTAGAACAACAACCACACTGCTAACTGCAGAATGATTCTGTCCTGTGGCTCCCTGGGAAAATAGTCGCTGCCAAAAGTCTCATATAGCCTAGTCACGTCTGGGACCTGGGTCCCTTGACCTTTCCTGACTTACTGATGAGACAGCCTTGCAGCTGTGCCCGCTCCTACTCGGACCCTCCTGATTTGCATGTGCCCAGAGCACAGTGCACTGCCCTTCTTAATAAGCTCATCACGCCCTGTGCAGGAGTAGGTCCCAGTCAGCACACAGCACGGACATGAGGGCCCCCGCTCAGCTCCTGGGGCTCCTGCTGCTCTGGCTCCCAGGTAAGGAGGACAGTGCTGGGAAGTACACAGCCCAGTGAGATCGGTGCTTCATGGCTCTTCAAGGAAGTTTTCTTATAGCATGATTGTGTCAATTTTTCTTTTTATGTTTCCTATGTCAGGTGCCAGATGTGACATTCAGATGACCCAGTCTCCATCCTCCCTGTCTGCATCTCTTGGAGACACAGTCACCATCAGTTGCCGGGCCAGTCAGAGCATTAGCAATGAGTTAGACTGGTATCAGCAGAAACCCGGGAAAGCGCCTACACTTCTGATCTATGCTGCATCTCGCTTGGCATCTGGGGTCCCATCCAGGTTCAGTGGCAGCGGATCTGGGACAGATTTCACTCTCACCATCAGCAGCCTGGAGGCTGAAGATATTGCAACTTACTACTGTCAACAAGATTACAGTTCCCCTCTCACCGTGATACAAGCCATAACATAAACCACTCCAGGAAGCAGAAGTGTGAGGCTGGCCGCCCAGCTGCTACTCCTGCTGTCTCCACCTGCTGAGAATATTTCCTAGATGCAGGCTGGCTTTGAAAGTCATTTTGAGTTTTTGTTAGGAGACCAGGAATCTGTTTTGCACCGTAATTGTCTTTCCTCTTCCTCAGCAGCACACACATGGCAACTCTCTCCTGATATAAAGGAAAGTGGATTGTGTCTGGGGATTCTGGGTTCTGCCATCATGTGGAACTCTTAGAGTAAAAGAGAAGGTAGTCAAGATACTGCTGGTGGGGATGTTTTAATACAGAGAATTACTATGTACAGGACAGCTTTTACTGTTGGCCAGGAAGTCAGAGAAGCTGATCCTAGATGTGGCTGTTCTCTGATGAGCCCACAGAGGGCAGCAGCACCGAGGAACAGGCCTCTTCAGCGTGTGATCCTCTCTGTGTGGGAAAACCAGCAGTACAATGCTCACTGCCACTTGGTAGAAGCACTTCTCATTTGAGCCTTTAGCCTTAGCTGTTCTCTATGTATCTGCCTACTGTTTTCCAAAATTACTAAATCCTCTTCAGTCTTTTAATTCCTAAACTTGTTTCTACATAGTCGTGGAAGGGAACATGATTCTGAGAAATGTACTTCCGGAGACAATGGCAATCATGGCGAGGTGACAGTGGACAGCCCAAGATGGACACTATCACCTCACATCTCAGATTTTTTCCACTTAGAGGATGGCCCCAAAACATGCTCAAATGCATTTGCAAATATTTATCTATGAACACAGGAGTATATCGAGCAACATCCCTAAGTCATAGACAAACTGGAAAAGACAAATAATTATGAGAAATGTCTAGAAATTGTCACATCAAGTTTCATATCGTCATACTATACGTTCCTAAACCAAACAGAAACAACACAAACCAAAAAAAAAAAAAAGATGATACAAAAAAAACACAAAACCACACAAGAGAAAAAAAATCTTACTTTCATCATTCGTTGCCAAAATATGTAAGAGTTTTGCTGTGTCCAGTCGCCAGCAGTATCCATGAGTCACACAGAGCAGGTTATGGATGCAGAATTAGAGACTCCCACCCCGCCCCAGAACTGCTGAATGTTGACGGAGATTTAACAAGATCACAGCAGACCCACAGCAGGTGGAAGAAGCTGTATTTTAGCTCAATTTTAATTCAGTTAAAAAGATTTCCCCCCAATGCAACTATTTAAGAGAATATTTCCAGTCATGTGCTAAAAACACAGAGCTTGCCTTTATTCTTAATGTAAAATTGGATTTGAAAATATTTTATATGATAAAAGTTGAAAAACATAATTGTTTTTCCACAGAGGAATCAAATACCTTGACAGCTAAGTGTAGTAAAGGTTTTTAGGAACTTTAAGATTAATCAAATTAAAGAATGAATCAAAATGATAGAACCTGTTTTAGGAACTATTGGAGTAGAATTTGGTAGAGCAACTTGGTTTGGGGATTTTGTTCACACCTCAACTTGCCAGAGAATGTCCTACTCTGAGTCTTACAGCCCTTCAGCCTAAGGCCCGGATCAGACTCCCATCTATGAAAAGGAAACCAGCTCAGCTTCCAGAGGCAGGATGGCCGGGTCTGCTCTACCCAGAACAGCAAGCTGACCTTCACATGTGGTCCATGAATAGTACAATGACCTTTGAGTGTCAGAAGCCCCCAAGTTCTTCCGGGAATATTTACAAATCACTATTGTGACAAAGCTGAGTAATAAAATATTTACATATCCACATGTGCAGATACACACATTTCTACCTAAAGTCACATGTTAAAAACATGATAATTTGACTATGGAATAATCAAATATATTGCTATTTAAACAGTAAAGATTTTTTAAAACTTTAGTAAGTACCAAACTGAAAGAATTAAAATTGTGCGTGGTTGTGTTAGACATTGCTGATTAAACTCACCTGTGCATTTTCATTTGGAGACTTTGTGTACTCCTCAACTTGCTGTAACAGATTTGCAGCCTGCCTGCAGGCTTGGCCTCAGGAAAGTGCATTCTGCAGGCCAGCAATGAGCCCAGAACCACATGCTAAGTCCTGCCCTGATCAGCCTTATAGTTGTTAACATGGATATCCATGAATAGCTGGGATATTTAACAGCCTGATGTCCTGTAAGTTTCTTTAATGTTGAATTAGTTAGGGTTTTCTAGGGCAGCGGTCCCCAACCTTTTGGGCACCAGGGACTGGTTTCGTGTAGGATAATTTGTCCATTTATGGAGGTTCCAGGAGATGCTTTCTGGATGATTCGAGTACATAACTGGATTCCCTCGAATGTGCAGTTCACAGTAGGGGTCCCGCTTTTCAGAAGATCTAGTGCTGTCACTGATCAGCAGGAGACGGAGATCAGGAGGTAAAATGAGCAATGTGAAGCAGCTATAAATAAAGATGAAACATCACTTGTCTGCCTTTCACGCCATTCGTGTCTTGCTGTGCAGCCTGGTTTCTTACATGGCCTGAGTGTTGAAGACTCCTGCTCTAAAAACGATCAGAATCATCAGAAAATGTGTGCATAATTACAGGAGGGGACTTACTAGGTAGGTTCACAGGATCAGAGCAGGGAGAGTCACGATGTCTATCTGTGGGCTGGAGAGCTGGAGGCCCAGAAACTGCTCAGCTAAGGAGATGGAAACTTCAGAACAAGAGGGATCAAGGATGCAGCACCAGTCTGAAGGCAAAAGCCTGGAAACTCCCTGCAGGGTTGCTGGTGTGAGTCTGTGTTTGAAAATTGCAGAAACTCTAGACCTGCAGACTGATGTCCAACTGTGATGTCCCCAAGTAAAGGAGCTGCTCTGGAAGGCTGGAGCTCTTCAAGATGGAACCACTTCCTTCTTCTCTCCATTTTTATTTCATCCAAGTGACAAGTATATTAGTTGGTTCTCTCTGAAACCGAGGTTTGCCTTCCACCTTCAGTTTGCTGGGCTATGTGTCAGTCACCCAAAGCCACTCCCAGAATTGTCCTTTACTAACCTCTGTGCGTTTCTTTATGCATGCAAGTTGACACCTCATAATTAATGATCACACACATTTTTAATGTCACAGTACCGGGGGTTTAGAGGTAGGTCTGAATGTGGGGTCACTGAGCAGCCCAAGGAGGCTTCTTCCACAGGCTGCAGCAGCAGTACTATTCTTGGATGATTCTACAAGCTTTTGTTGAAATCTCCCCATGAGACTTCCCAATAGTTTGTGATCAATTCAGTATTCCATAATTGGATGCTTTCTGCTTGGTGGATTCGCCATTGCAACCTGGAACAAAGACCAGTTCATATGGAGAGCATTCACACAATCTCCTTCTATTTCAAATTATAATACTTTCCAGTAGACCTTCCATAAGAGACCAACTTGAACAACCTCCCATGTCACAGTAGAAGCAAAATAAGCACAAAGGAAGCCACTAGGTTCTCAGTTAAATCCACTATCTCATGAGACAAACGATGAGAGTATAACACTTTTAGCTTCCATGCAAAAATAATTTTCCAAAACCTTCCACAACCATTCAACTTACAATGAGAGCTATGTAGAGCAGGACACTGTCCCTGTTATATCCACAAGAGGTGACACAAAAAGGATGAAACTCTTTACATACTATTATATTCTCACCACAGAAAAGCAAAAGTATAGGCATTTAAAAACTGACATATGTACTCTGAAAGCATAGGCAATAATAGAAAATGAAGATAAACAGAGCTATATCAAAATTAAAGACTTTTTTGCACTAAAGAATCTAATGAACACAATAAAAGTGTAACATGTGCAACAAGGGAGAAAATGTATGTAAATCATACACCATTAATGAGAGTTAATATCCGATATAAAAATATGTCCTACAAATCAACAATACTAAAAATCTAGTCCAAAGCAACAAAAAGTTTAAAATTTGGGAAAATTACTTGAATATATATTTCTCCAAAGAAAATTCACAAAAAGCCGATAAACACATGAACATGCACTCAGTGTCTTTTCTACTTAAGGAAATGAGACTAAAAAGCATAGTGAGATACTACTGCCTTACCCCCATTAGTACTGCTACATTTTTTTGAAATAGTTAATGATATAGCTCATTGGTAAAGCACTTGCACAGCATTTGCAAGGCCCTGGATTCAATTTTAAGCACTGTAGAAATAAAGTTGCATATAAATTCTGTGTTAGTAGCAAGGTATAACTATCCCAGCTCAGATTTAATTAAAAACAAAACAAAACTCAAAAAAAGAAAATAAGCAGAATTACTGAGGATTTGGGCAAATTCTACCTCAAAAGATTTGGGCAAATTTAGGATTTAGGCAAAGTTAGAACTAACTCAAGTGTTCATCTAGGCATTAGTACATACACAAAATGATTATATACTGAAATGGACTATTATTCAGACTTAAAAGATAAGGTGAAGATAGAGGAGGTTGGTGAGGATTTTATTGGGGAATCAATCACTCTGTTCCCTACTGTAGCCTTCCTGACTCATAAAGTGCAGTATCCTTATGGTTCAGGCTGCTGCCGAGAGTAAACTCCATCTCTAACTGACTGATGCTGGACCAGATTGGGTCACAGGTGACCTGGTGGGTGCACCAGGCTGAGGAGCCTGGGGATGCCAAGGTCTCTGCTGGTGCCACACTAAAGAGTTATTAACACTCTGGTCCTGCAGGTACAAAGTCAGTACTATCTATAGCAAAATGCCAGCTGTCTTTTTGGTTTGTTTTTGTATAATTGTCCACCGGCTCCTATAATCAACATGGAAATTTAAGGAACACAGAATTGTAAAATAATCTTGAAAAAGAAAAATGAAGTTCACGGACTCATATTTTATTTCAAATCCTTTTATTTTTATTTTATATTTTGTGGTACTGAGAAAAAAAAAACCCCAGGGTCTCCCACCAGGAAGTAAGGTAAGATGTCTGCTAGGTAAGATGTCTACCATTGAACTGTACCCTCAGACCCCAATTTCAAATTTTAGCTACAAAGTTTAAGTAATTATTGTTTGGGCTCTGGCATAATGACAAGTATGTTGATTCATGAGATAGAATTGATATTCTGAATCATAACTCTTACATTTATGGTTACTCAAATTTTGGCAATGGTGGCAAGACAGCACAGTGGATAAAATGTCTTTAAAATAGTTCGAGCTGGGAAAACTGAATATCTGCATACAAAAGATTGAATTTTGGCCCCATCACACACATGTATGAAAACCCATATAGAATTTCACAAAGATCTAAATGTAAGAAGAAAAGTTATTAAATTTTTACAAGAAAAATCACATCAAATTTTTGTGACTTTATTTATATTTTGCAAAATTTTCTTAGCTATAAAAACAAAAAAATCTTAGATATGATATCAAAGTCAAGAAAATGAAGAAGAAAACAGACAAATTAAGCTCCGCAAAACTTAACAAATATTATACCCTAATGGACACTTTCAAGAAAGTGAAAAGTTAGATAATAGAAGCAAAGAAAGTAGATATGAAATGAATTTTTCCTGGTGCTCATACTATGATGCCTACGCTGAAAGAATGTTATTGAACTTGCAGAGGAGCTGAAGTGCTTTTTAGACATTGTTTTATGCCATCGCTTAAATTCCTTTTCAGAGCATGAGAATTTCAGGGCAGCTAAGAGGAAATAAAGAATTTAAAATTCGTAGACTGATCATTTAGGCAAAGGGATTGTTGCTTCACTTTAGAGATGAATGCATTTAGCTAGTCTCAGCAGAGAAGTTAATATGCACAGAGAAAAAGTCTGCCTCTTAATCTCATAACTCAGGGGGTGGTTTTGTAGGATTGCTTTTGCAATTCAGCCAAGAAAATGAAAATACAAAGAATTCATATGTGTGGAATGGATTCACATTAGGCAGATGAAGAACCAATTTGGAGGACTCCAGAAATTATGTGTGTAAACAAACCAGTTTTTCTCTGCATATAAATATATATATGTATACATGCACACAAATATATACATATAAGTGTATATATGTGCATATATACATATATATGTGTATATATAGTCAGAAGATGTACACATTCATAGAGTCTTTCCTGAGCTGCCTATGAACAAGAATATTTACCTATAACGAATTATCTGGTTGTTTCTCTATTTTAATGATTGTAGTGTGATACACTGACACCCCTGAGCAGTTTCCATCTTTCAGTGCAGTTCCAGGTAAATGTCAGCTGCAGGTGCAGCGACCTGAGAATTATAGCAGTGGAAGCTGGTCTTGACCTTCTCACAGAATCTCCTGTGAACTTGGACATAGACGAACAGGTGGGAAGCTGGGTTCTTGCACAGATCATGCAGGAAGCTGGCCCCAACAGGACATGGTTCTTCGTGACCAGAAAGACTATGTGGAAACAGTACTCAGAGTAACAATTTTGAGTCATTCTTTCTTCATTCTTTACTCTTATCAAGGTAAGTTGTTTCCTGAAAAGGTCCCTTTTGTTAGTCAGGTATACGTGAGGAAAATAAATTGGAGATATATATTCAGATTGTCCCAGCTAATTACCCATAATTTTACTTTCATCATCTGAGGCATAGAATTTTGTTTTTCCCCTTCCTTATGTTCTGCTTTCTATGCACAAGAGACCCGTGTTTTTCTCCTGGTGAG
Organism: Hystrix cristata; assembly: GCA_004026905.1. Lineage (NCBI taxonomy): Eukaryota > Metazoa > Chordata > Mammalia > Rodentia > Hystricidae > Hystrix > Hystrix cristata. The sequence goes on along the minus strand of PVJO010017559.1, from coordinate 8,541 downwards.
AACAGTAGCAGAGCGCTTTTCTGGAGCCTCCATCCAAGTGAAAGATAGTTTCTCACCCTTGGTGGCTAACATTCTCAAACATTAAAACTGGTGGTAACAGGTACCAGACAACTCTTAAACTGGCTCAAGACTTCCTCTTCACTGGGAGCCTTCCACCCATCTGTGCTTGTCAGGGTGGGAGCTACTCCTTCTCCTGATTAGCTGGAAACAAAACAAGCCAGATGGCCACTGACCACTCATGTTAATCCTAGACACTCTTTTTAACTCTGACAGGGTCTCTGTGGTTTAGGAGTGGCAGGTCCAATGTCATATGTACTTCACCTAAACTTCGCCTGCAGATTCTTTTCCCACAGTTGGAGGCAAGTTTGACTGACTCTCTGTTTGGTTCAACCCAAAGGACTTCATGTGTCACTTTGCTGGTGGGGGGAAGCCCGGTCCAGCTGCTGTCTTTTTCTACCTTCTCTATCAGAAACGACTACTGCCCTCTGAGGATTTGCATACTGCCCCAGGGGAGGACCTTCCCTGGTGAGGCCGAGATAAAGCTCAGCTCTATCTTCTTTTGACTGATCAAGGCTTCTCAGTTCAGCTTGTCAGCATGAAATTCCTGGCTCAACTCCTGGGGCTGCTAATGGTCTGGACCCCTGGTAAGGACGGAGGGAGATGAGGAAGGAGAATGAGAGAGGAGGGTGCCATTTCTGGTCAAGCTTATACTGACCATGTGTTAGAGGTATATATGCTTTTCTCCAGAGAAATGAGTTTGATATTTTGTTCTGAGATAATTAAAAACTACCTATACACTAATGAACCTCTTGAGTAAGAAAGAGGCTACTTGTGTCTTGTAAATACAGCAAACAATTCTTTTTTTTTTTGAAATGCTGTATTTTTATAATATGCATAGGAAAGATCAACTTGAAATAAATTATTAGATACAAGCTACAAAACCGGATCGTGTTGTTAGTGCATGACCTTGCACCTCTCTTTCATTATTTCAGGATCCACTGGGGACATTGTGTTGACCCAGTCTCTGCTCTCCCTGCCTGTCACCCCTGGAGAACCAGCCTCTATCTCTTGCAGATCTAGTCAGAGCCTCCTACATAGTAACGGAATCACTTATTTAAATTGGTACCTGCAGAAGCCAGGCCAGTCTCTACAGCTTCTGATCTATTTGGGTTTCAACCGGGCCTCTGGGGTCTCAGACAGGTTCACTGGCAGTGGATCAGGGACAGATTTCACACTCAAAATCAGCAGAATGGAGGCTGAGGATTTGGGAGTTTATTACTGCATGCAGAGTCTACAGTTTCCTTACACAGTGATACAGCCCTGAACATAAACCTCCCTGCCTGGTGTACCCAGCTGCCCTCAGGCTGGTCTGGGGAGCAGCGCGGCAGAGTCTCTGTGAATGAAAAGCAGATGCTGGAGAACTCAGGGGAATAGGTTGTTACTCTTCATCCGCTGAATGCTTTTATGATGGCTCAGACACCAAATGTTACTTTCATGTCTTCTGCGGCAGCCCTGCGCAGCAGAAGTAGGAGGGAGAGTGAAGCGGTCCAAGAGCTTTGTGAGCAGCCAATCATGATGACAGGCAAGTCGGAGCGACTGTTTGTCTGACTTTTCCCAGTCTGCCCACAGTCATCAGGGAATTAACTAGGCATAATGACTGGACAAAGGACAGTTAAGTGGCTAGAGAAATTGAATTCATGTTGGGAATTATCAATTTGAGATAAGATTTTTACAAAATAATACTCGTGATGCTGGAAAATTGTTATTTTCCCACTCACTTAACTTCCTACTTCCCTTTTCCCACATGCACTAAAGTAACTTTCCATTATCATGTTTCAGAAAGCGCTCCGCATAAACTATTCTCAGGGGAAGTATGGCTGAAAATAATAAACGATGTTAGATTTTTGAATATTTTTGTAAATTCTTACTTGATATAAAGTTGGGTTTTTTTGACAAAGGACTTTGATTTACTTCAATTACTTTTATGCTGAGTGTAAACAGAATTGTAATAACTTCGAAAAGGGTCTTTGAGGCTGTTAGGTTTACGCGGCGGGAGGGGGAAGGGAAAAGGCTGAAGACGCTCTCCGTGGGAGAAAGCTTTATTAAGGTGTTACAGCTTCCCCCTCACTCGAGTGAGAGTGGCCTTTTATCCCTTAGCCGCCCCCCCCCCTTCGTGACGTTGGAGGCTTGAAAGTGTGCATTTAGGATTGGTCCTTTCTGCACAGGGTGATTGGGTGGTGGGTAACGCCCCTAGGTAAATTGGCCCGACGGACCTAATTGGGGACCCTAGTCAGGGGGAGGGGCCATTGTTTCCGCGGGAGATTCTGGCATAGAGACGGGGAAGGGGTTTTGTGAGAAACCAGCAATGGCCATTTTGGCATCTGGGGAGGGTCATCCTAACAGAGGCAACGGGAATAAACGGGAAGAGAGAGAACATGGAGTTCTGTGGCGGCCACCATGACAGCTGAACTCTGGGTAATACCCTCAATAAAGGACCTCCAGTTGTAAGAATCCAACTTTCTGCTCTCTCCAGACCTAAACCATCATAAGACAGCAACGAAGGTTTAATATCAAGCCCGTTCAATCCTCCCTAAGAGTCCAGACCCACCTTCTTTAAAAGATAAGTAACCATTATGGAAAAAAAAAAAAACCATCTAAAAATAAGAATTCTATTCAACTGAACTAGTCTCTTTCTAGATATCTTTCCACAAAGAGTTAAATATATCATATTTCAGTGATACGTGCATAACCATTTTTACAGCAGCAAAACTCATAATAGCTAAATCTTGAAAGTGGCCTGTACAACCCTCAACAGATGAGTTGACAAAGAAAATGTGGTATTTATGCACCATAGAGTATGACTCTGCCAGAAAAATGGTAAATCTGAGTCATTTGTAGGAAAATGGATGTACCTTGAAAGCATAATGTTAAGTGAAATAAACCAGACACACTAATTTAAATATCATATGATTTCTCTTATTATGAGAAACCTAAAATATAAATAAAGAGCAAAACAAAAGGTAAAAAATGGGGAGATAGATCTTTTACAAATCAGAATGGGACTAAGGGATGGAGAGGTGTGGGAGGGAGGAAATGAAAAGGTATAAAAAATTAACATGTGCTTATATCTTCCTTTTATGTAACCTGTAATGCAGAGAAATAGGAGAAAGAAACGCCTTGGAGCCAGATGACTATGGACTGAAACCTCTAAAAACTGAGGCAAAATCAGACTCTTATTTTGTGGTTGCCATGTATTGCATCTCAGTGATGAGAAAGTGACTAAATCATCTAAATAAAAATTATATATCATTCTCTAAAAAATAAGCAAACAACAACATGCAAGCAAGAAGGACATATTGCTCCAAAAGTGGTGTTGTCAAGTAACAAAGAAAACCTCTAAGTGTCTCCCCGCATTTGGACAAAAGAGAGGCATGTGCACAAGAGAGATGGCAGGAGGGGCTCTTCCTAGATCTCTGTAAGAAGTGTCAGAGTCCATACTACATCCTGACTAGTATTACTGTTAATGTTTCATCGTTCCCTTTCATAATTTATCCTTTTCACCTGGGAATAATTTCACACAGCCTCTTTCTACCTATTTTTATTGTAGACTCATGTCAGTAGGGTTACGGACACTGAAAAAAACTCAGAATGATCTAATTAATCAGCAGTTGGATAGAAAAAAAATAGTTCTTATATCACATGCAATGATAAACAGAGTTTTTGTAAGTCTGAAGAGATGGCTCAGAAAGAAAATACACTTAAAATGATCTTGTCATCTTATTAGTACACATCGAATTGTTTCTCGGATATGAGAAACCATAAGTGTAAATAAGGACAAAGGGGTAGAATAGATATTTTGTTTAAAAAAGAAAAAAGAGAGATAGTATTCAAAAGAGAGAACTAGATAGGGAAAAGGGGGATAAAGAAGGTTAAAAGAAAAGTAAGATGAAAGGAGAAAAAATGGTAAAGTGAGTTACACTTGTTGCAAATAGGGAGGGGTGGGTGAATGGAAGGGAGGGGAGGGGAAGGGGGGAAGAGAGGGGAAAACCAAGATATATCATGTACAGGTACAAAATAACCATGTTGATTATGATCATTATATATACAATGTACCAATACATGTTCTTGGTAAAAATAATAAAAAAAATTTTTAAATAAATGATCTTGTCATAAAGGAAGCATAGCGAACACTAGGTCCCCGGAGTGTGGTCTAGACACTGATGGACAAAGGAACAAGGATGAATATGCTCTCCATCCAGATAGGAAAAAATGTCAAACCTGCAAGTTTCCCCCAGGCCAGTGGTCAGGGCTCTGGAGAGCTTCAGACCAGACTCATATCTGCTCACAGCCGCAGTGTCTTCCTGGCTTCAGAGCTAAGACCGGTATGTAACAGACCACTTCTCCTACACTGTGGATGCTGTCTTTCGGTGACTAACGCTATACTGAGAAACAGTGTATTTGTTCAGACTCACACCCGTGATAACATTTATGACAGTAAAATAGGCAAAAGGAGTATTTCTCAGCACCCAGTGAACAACGGCCTTGTGACTCTCCTTTCCACACTGACATCCTGAGATCATACTGAAATCTCAGGAAATCAGGTGAGCCCCACGATATTCATCCCCAAATCTTGCCTTGCCCAACCCGAGTCCAGGGAAGGAACATCCCCAGGCATCTGTACACGGCCCCTGAGAAGCCACACTGGGGCACCCTTTCTGGTCGGACCTGTGACTGAGGCTCAGATAGTTCATTGTCATCCTCTGGGTCCTGCTTGTTCCATCCTCAGAGATGAAGGTTTCCTTCAAGTCTCTTTTCTCCACCTGCCTTGCCTTGGAAGCTTAGTGAATTAAAATGGAGCGAAGTTTCCTACACAGCAGCAGGACTCTTTTTCTTTCAGTGTGTTGAGCGGCAGCTCTGTCCCGCTGTGCATGGTAAGGACAGTGAACCTCTTGCAGCTAAGAGCGGGAGGAGGAATTAGGAGGCACATACAGTCCTCTCAGAAACTAGACAAGAGAAGAGTGAGGGGGAAGCATTTGGTGTGGAGGCTGTGATTCTTCTAAGAGGAGAGAAGATGAAGTATTTGCCATGAGTTTCATCATGGAATGATTATGAGAGCATTTGATTCTTAGAATCACCCTTCATTGATTATTGCTTCTGTTGGAATTTTCATCACTGTGCCAATATTTTGATAATGCCAAGCGGCCTCAGAAAGTCGTTTTTCTTTTATATTTACATATCCTAACCGTGGCATTCCCCCTTCTTTTCCTTTATTTATCTATCTCTCCTCATAGGATCATTATCATAGAATTGTGGCTTAAATAAAAACAGCGTACTGACTTTGGAGAGAGCCCCGGATGACTGTATTATAGGAAGCAAGACTGCATCCTCCAGCCATCAGAAAGAAATGCGTTCTTTGCAGGCAAATCTATACTAACCTCCTCGGACCTGGGACACCTGGGGACAACGGCATGTGCTGAGTTACTGAGATGAGCCCATAGCTGTGCTCAGCCCTGTCAAACCCTGCTGATTTGCATGTGCCCAGAGCACAGTCCACTGCCCTGAGGGCTTCTTAAGAGGCTGCTCACACCCCTTGCAGGAGTCAGCCCCAGTCAGGATTCAGCATGGACGTGAGTGTCTGCATTCAGCTCCTGGGGCTCCTGCTGCTCTGGCTGCCAGGTACAGAAGGGCAAGAGTGGCACTTCACTCAGCCTAGTGTGTTAAGTACTGTGTGCTTTTCAGAGCAGTCTTCTTGTAACATTAAAAATTGTGTGGATATTTGTTCTTATGTTTCCGATGTCAGGTGTCAGGTGTGAGATCCAGATGAGCCAGTCTCCATCTTCCTTGTCTGCATCTCCAGGAGACACGGTCACCATCATTTGCCAAGCCAGTGAGGACATTCTCGGTTACTTTGCCTGGTATCAGCAGAAACCTGAGAAATCTCCTCGTCTCCTTGTCTCCTCATCTCCTCATTTTGAAGGAGCCAGTTTGGAACCTGGAGTCCCACCGAGGTTCAGTTTCAGTGGATCTGAGAAAGATTATTCTCTCACCATCAGCAGCCTGGAGCCTGAAGATGTTGCCACTTATTACTGTCAACAGGGTTGGAGTTCCCCTTCCACAGTGTTACAAGCCATAACATAAACCACCCAGGGAACAAGTAGCAAGCACAGGCTGGGCTGCCCCGGCTGTGGCTGCTGGTGAGTCCAGCTGCAGAGAGCAGCCCTCAGATGTAGCCAGACTTTGATGTTCACTGAAAGGCTTTATTAGGAGGGTCAAGGAGGCTCCTCTGCACCCCAACTATCAGTAGGAAGTAAAGGTATCTCATCAAAGCACTGTGAATGAGGAAGAGTAGAGGGGTAGAAGGGAGGGGAGAGGAATGGGGAAAAAAGAAGCAGCAAGATATATCACGTACAGGTACAACTTCTTTATGATGACAGAGAGGAAAATAAAGTTTTTGTCCACATACCTCAGAATTATCTGAGACGTTTCTTTCGCTCCCAATTTAAGAATTTAAAATTTTAATATTTATCCTAAACATGGTACACTTGAAACTATATTTCAATGAAGAGATTTCAAAGCAAAGAAAGATGTAATATTTTCATACTACATCCCCATTATCTAAAAATAAATTTGAATTCTATATTTTTACTCCATATAATAGAACTTTGTTTTCAATAGATTCTATAGAATATAGTCTTCCAAGTTATATGTGAATAAATTAGTTAGCTTACCTGTCACTGCCACACAATACTCAACACACACACACATACACACACACACACATACACCTTCAAGGAGGAAATGTTTAATTTGGTTCATGGGTCTAGGAATTCAGTCCATGGTTGGCTGGCTCCAAGGTAGAAACATGGCAGAACGGGATGGTGGAGCAAAGCTCCTTAGTCCTTGACATTCAGGAAGCAAAGAAAGGGAACAGTGTCCTAGAGAATAGTCTGGGGACAACAAGGCATTCATAGGTGTGTTCTACCCACTCCCCATGGCATATCCCAAAGCCAAACCAGTAGAATCTACCATAATGGCCACATCCAACCTCTTGTCAACTTCACACCCAAACACATCTCTTTAAATCATACCTAATCCACAATAAGGACAATAATAAGTACAGAATAAAGTACTTGAAAAAAAAAAACTCACATATATTATCACTACTGGTGACCTAGCCGAAGCGTGGTTCACGGACACAAGCATTCTAATCCATCATGTCTCTGCACCTTGTAACTACAAATACATGTCAGTGACAAGAACAGGTTTCAGGTGAAATATCTTCTACTCAACACATTGAAACCACTTTTCCAATATTAAAATGATATACTTGTTTTAAAGTCCTATCTGAGACCTAGAGCATGAGGGACCAGAAGACGTGGGGCTGTGACAGCATCATGGTGTCTTTCACCAACAGACGCACTCTGATGCCATCTGCAGGGAAGCCCTCATTAGAGGCTCTGATCAGCGAGGTTTGAGCACAAGGAGTCTGTGCAAAGCATGAACGAGTGTGAAAGTCAATGTGCATGTGCCCTGAGTTCTGAGGACAAATCATGGAAAAAGGAAATAAAAACTTCTCTACCCCAGGAACTGTGATTTTATGCTTACAAAAGACCCAGAAATCAATTTAAAAGCATAATTTTCCATAACGTTCCACAAAATTTCTAAATATAAAATGTTTTTATTATCAAGTGTACTCTTTCAAATAAGCTACATTTTAAAACATGTATTCTTTTGTAACAGGATGTGTGAAATTGTGGATATATAATTATGAAACACGCCTATGGCATCTGTAGTGGACTGTATTTCTGTTCACTTGACAGAAGGAGGACACAGTGCCCGATTTCTCTATCCAGGCCCTATGTGCAGTTTTAAATACACATTAGATTTACTCTGACAATTCAGAGGCACCTCAACACTTCCATACCAGACCCCCGATAATTCCTTCAGTACAGACACAACGAGTCACCACCTACTGAGGAGTCAGCCCATCACCGCTCTTCAGTTAGTTTCTCTCAAGTAAGGACTCAAGTGCCCTCAAAGCCCCTTTTCTGACAGCTCTGTGGCGTCACAGCGCCTCCTGGCGGTAAGAGTTAAAACAGCTTCAAGTTCCCAGCTCTGGTGAAGTAATTGTTAATTCTCACACACCACCACCACCACCCTAAAAAAATTATAAAATCATACATTTGCACTAACAGTATCATGATCATACCTAGGCATAGGCATTTCAAACAAATCAACCAGAATCCCTGCCTTCATTGGGCTTTTATTTTAATGAAAGGGAAAGTCAATAAATTAACAACGTTTTTTACTGCACCCCAAACCCTGCTCCCTCTGAGTATCTACCCCCAAATGACAGCCATTACTCAGGACAGGTGGGACAATGGTTGCTGTCTTACTCACTTGCTTGTCATGGATATACAATACCTGACGCTCACAATTTAAGCAAGGAGAGGCTTATTTTGCCTCACAGGTTATAGAGGTTTCAGTCCATAGTCAGCTGGCTCCAAACAAGGGCAGTATGGCAGAGGAGAAACAACTTAG
>PVJO010017558.1:0-38888 GCA_004026905.1 Hystrix cristata | reverse complement strand
GAGAGGAAATAAAAAAGAAACAAGAGCCATCAAGGAACTCAGCTCGGCTTGTGATGGACACTTGTGTAGAATGTACTGAAGGGTTCTGAGAAGAAGACCCGCGGCTTTTCATCCAAGTGTCCTTTAAACGTGGTGAATCTGTCTCTGCATCCCAGGGTCTCAGGGGCTGCTTCTCTGTCTGGCCCCACACCTGATGGAAACCACAGCCCAGACAGGAACAAACCTTTGGATGTTGTGGGACCTTTTTGGGTGGGATGCGCGGGGTGGACACCCAGAGCAGGTGAGGAGATGACCTGCCGTAGGGTGCAAGGAGGTTGGGAGGGAAGGGACCAGTGTCCTGCACTTGACACTTGGGGATGAGCTAAGTGGCCTGTAGCACCCCAGCAGGAGGTGACCCCCAAACCTACAGCACCAGCTCTCATCTTGTCCACATGGTCCTCTGGCTACTCTCGGAGGACGCTGCAGTTTCTCTGAACTTTTCAATCTGTACATCATGCTGTCAGTTAGCCTGGTCTTTTGTATACTGGAGATGAAGGTTTCAATCATCCACTTAGAAAATTAATAAATCATATACTAAATAGTATGTGAATGAAAGGGTACACTTTCCAGAGGCAGGACTGTTGGCCTACCATGGGAACAAGATGAGCACATCTTTCTGAGCAAAGGAGGTGACATTTGGGTGGGAAAGATATTTCACACTAAATAAGTGACGACTGAGAGACAAAGTCCAGACTGGATTCATTCAAAGCAGTTATTATCATTCAAGTATGCCTAGATTTCATGGGGAGGAGAACGGTCCTTCAGAGAGGAAGATTTTAGCCATTTGCATAGTTCTAGGTTAATCCACATTATGCATTACATTGATTATATGCGAAAGTTTAGTGCTAAAGTTAGCAAAAGACTTTCGGCGGAAATGGTTTGTGTTTATTTTCTCAGTAATATTTTCATACACAAATCCAGTGAGTCATATTTTTCTTTTCTTTCTTTTTTCGTTACCTGTTTAACCATTTCAGTGAAGTGATCTTTCTGCTCCAAATTTTCAAAAAAATTTTTTGCAGGGGGGGAGAACTTGAAAGTCGGTTTATCAGTTTCAGAGGAAAGTTGTAGAAAAAAGGTCACAATTTAATTCAATTACTTCTCCATCTCTCTTTACTCACCAGGTTTTACACAGATTTTGATTTATAAAAATCAAATCTTTTTAAGTAAATGAAGATTTACTACAATCAACTCCCCTCAGAAATCCCAGGCTCTGGCTTAACTCACTCTTCATGGTACGACTCACCCTAGAATACAGTACTTTTTTGGAAAAGATGATATAATATTTGATGTATACATAATATCTGTTTACATTAGAAAGTGAAACCAATAAAACAGTTTAAGAATTAGAGCGCAAGGTTTCTGTTACATCTTTTCATTTTTCTTTTTTGTCCTTAGTGCTCCCTTTCTTGAATTTTCATCCCAACTTGTATTATGTATCCTTAAATAATGAGTTATTTAGTTTTACTTGGTGTGTGTGTGTGTGTGTGTGTGTGTGTGTGTGTGTGTGTCTGAGGATGGAACCCAGGGCCTCAAGCATCCTGGACAATTGCTCTACCACTGAGCTAAGCCTCAGCCCTAGTTTTGTTTGGATTTGAGCTTAATAATCAATGGCGCTCAGTAATTCCTCTGATATTTCTAAGAATAATCTCTATGGTAATGAGCTCTTAGTTTTCACAGGCCTATGTATTCCAGTACACATATGTCACAGCACACATTAGTTATTGCTAGTTTTGTTGTTATTATAAACACTTCTACCATGAACATTTTTCTTTACATCTTTTACCAAAATGTGTAAGTCTTTTTCTCACAAGTGTGTACAGGACTGGAAATGCTAGGTCCCGGGTTGCATGAATACCTACGGCGATGGTGCATGAGATTTCTTGTAATTCACATGCTCTACAAAAGCAGCCAAGTCACGTTTCTTAATTTATTCCAATATAGTGGGTGAAAAAAAAGTTATTTTTTCAGTTTAAATTTGTATCATCTCATCATTAATGATTTTGAGTCTTTTTTTTTCTTTTAGTGCAATTTATTTGTTGAAACCAGGTCTTTCACCTTATAAATTTTTTTCCACATTCTAGATTCCAGTAGACATTTATTTTTATTTTTTATTACTACATGTTTGCAGTACGTATTGATTACATTCATTGATAACTCTGAGTCTGATATACTTATTTATTAATTTCCCATGTTGTGAAATTCTTGGGATTTTTTTTTTGCCTGTTTTTTTCTGTTGTACTGTTTCTAATCTTATTGGTATTCAGGACATTTTAAAACACTGTAAATGAAATTTTTATTAGTTTTATGTGTTGAAAATGCCTTTTCTTAGTTGAAGTTTTCATTTGCTTTATCTAATGTTTAATATAGCCCAAACTTTTACATCTTTTATTGCTAATGTTTGATGTGCCCCATTTGAGAAATCTCATCCTCTCACAAGATCAGACAAATAGTTTCCTGTATTTTTTTCCGAAACATTTTTAGTTTTACCTTTTAAAAGTGAGGCTTAGTTCGCTGGGAAATGACTTGTATATATGGTGTGAGGCAAAGCTCTAATTTCATCTGTTTGTGTATGCCAATCTTTGTCCCAGAACAATCTGAGAGAAGTTCATTATTCTCTCAGGAATCAACGGTGTAGTCAAAACATTTTGTCAACATTTGCACTTGTAGGGGCTTATGGGGCCTTTTATAGGGGCGCCGATGGACAGGCTCACCCTGTTCAGAACCACACTGTGAAACTCATGTATTTTTATAATACCTCTTGCTACTGAGGACTTCTTTGTCTTGGGAAAGGCTTGTCATTCTTTGGAATTTAGCTGTTCCTTGTGTATGTTAGATTTGGTCTAAGTCTAAGAGAATTCTAGGAAACAGATTGAACGTACAATAAATGAAAAGGTCAGTTTGGATGAAACTTGACACCTTTTTAACATTGAGTGCTCCTTTTGTGAAGCTGGTCTACCTCTTGATTTATTTAGGTGATAAATCTTTATGTTTTTGCATCGACAAAAAACTAAACAAATCATCAGCTATCTAGAAATTAGTGTAAAGAAAGGTGTGAAAGGCCTGTCTCTGGCTGTACGGCATCCACTCCACCCACGGTGACAGGCAGCAAGGAGGGAAATTCTGCAACGCGGCTGGCCTAGTCTCCTGAAATAACTTACATCGCAGAAAAGAGAGGAGCTGTTTTACATCAGTAGAAACTTAAAAGACACGATCGAGTATAATAGTGATATTTAACTGGCTACAGAAGCTATTTCGAGAATGAATGAGGGAATGTAAATATGGCGTAGGAATTCAGTGTCTGAGAGCAGAGTTTTTGGTACATAACATTCTTACGGATGTATAGGAAGACATACTTTGGAAATGCATGCTTTAGTATGCAGAGATGAAAGAAAATAGTATAATTTATATTTAAATATTTTCAGCAAAAAATATTGATGGGAAGCACAATGATAAATGCATTAAAATCTACTGATAACACACATGGTATCATCATACTGGTAGTATAGGGGCTTGCTGTAACCTCCTTTCTATTTTTCTGTAACTTTTTTTTTTAATAAAAAAAGGAAAGAGAAATAAAATGACCCTAGTTTCCAAGAGCATGCGACAGGGTGAGGTGGAGGGAAGAGCTCCAGGCACAGATGTAGCCTGTGAGAGGCGGCCACTTAGATTCCCGAGAGCGGCTCCTGGGTTGGGCAGGGCAGAGGTCCCGAGTGGAGGCGTGAGAGGCCCTGAGTGGGCGGGGCGTGGAAGGGCCAGCACGGGAAGGATGCTCTGGGGCAGGATGTCCCACATGGGCAAAGGCGCAGGCTTCCAGCCCCAGTGCTCAGTGAAAGCTCAACTGACAGAGGAGATGCTAAGGTGGGTGTTGCGACTGTGGAGATGCAGTGCAGTGATTTCTGGTGCACTCGTGTGGAGACCTGGGGCAGGGCTACAGTTTGTAGGTGTGTTTAGGCCCCCGGGAGACAAAGCACTATAAATAATTTAAAAAAAAAATTGTGTGTGTTCTAGCTTTTTTTCTTGATGGTAACAAAATTTGTTAGAGGGAGGCAATGTTGGCACAGGAAGCGCAGTGATTTCTGTCGAAGCAGCAAGTTTAGCTGGGCGTAGCGGTGCATGTCTGTAATTCCAGCTTCTGGGAGGCTGAGGCAGGAGGATCACATGTTTAGCGCTTAGGGAGATCCTGTTTCAAAGTAAAAAATGAAAAAAGGACTGGGGATGTGGCTCAGTGTGAAGGCCCTGGGTTCAATCCACAGTACTTTTTTTTTTTTAAAGCAAGTTTTTAAATTAGACTCCTTAACGTCTGAGCGCAGAATGCATGCATGGAGCCAATGTGGAGCAGGCAGACTCCATGAGACGCTCCCCCCGAACAAAGAAGAGGATTGAGGGGGCCAACATGTGACTTGTGGGTGGGACAGCAGTGCGCTACATGGACTTCAGGTTACAATGCCAGACACCAGCATCTACTGCCCCACCCTGGGTAACCACACAGCAATGCCCCCAAACTAAGCCCAGTTTCTGCTTGGAAACTGCTTGGAAGCAGCTACCTTTCAAAGACGACGTCACTGGCTGTAAATTTCACTTAATTTTCATCCTAAGATCTGAGACTACCTTCTTTTGTTTTTGATGAATGGGCTGCCAAAGAGCTTTTAAAAACTTTGAAGTTTCCATTCTTCTGATGAAGGATGATTTTTCTGTGTCTCATCAGAGTCACGATCACTTTTGGACAGAGCTTGACACGGCTCTTTGCAAAGCTCTAACACCGGGAACCAGATGCCGCAGGCATAGGGGTGGAGGAAAAACCATTTGCCTGGAATTATTTTTCATCTGAACCTACCATTTAAAAAATGTAAAGGAGAGCAAGCTCTCACATGTTTAAATGGGTAAAGAAACAGAAAAGATCACTAAAGAATAAATGTCCTTAAACATTTATCCAAAGAACAAATACAGCATCCTTAAAATGTGTAACACTAAAGTCCTTACTTACTAACAAAGCAAAAGTACTTTGCTGATAGCACATTTTTAAGAATATTTATGATTCCTTTTCATAAAAATCTAACATTCCTTGAAGAGTCTATAAAGTGATTACAATAGAATGGTTCTATTTTTCAGTAAATCTCACTTCAATGCAATAACAAGTATTATGGAAGGTGCCAAAAGATTTGAAAGACTTTGAAACAGGCGAAGGAGGTCACTGTCCATTTCCTTAGCATAGTACGATGAATCCTCCAGTGCGACTTCTGGGGTCTTGGTAGTCTGTGTGTCTGCTCCTGTCCGGGACTCTGAGCTCTTCAGTGATTGTAGCCTGTAGGACACTAAGAGCAATGCGGAGGACGCTCACCTGCCCCACCAAGCCCCATTTAAAAGGCCAGTTCTGTGGCAAATTGGCTTCACCACTCTAACTGCCCATGCATGTGCCTAATTCTCACGTCTACTGAGCTCATTAAATTATGAACTCAACGAAATTTGACATGTTTATTTTATATCAATAAGTATGATGAATTTTACCTTTAAAAATTTTTCCTCAGTAAAAGTGCAGTATGTGTAAGAAATGGGTAGAATTTCACCAAGGGGCCGTAAAAAAGAAATCACGAAACCACTTGGAAAGTGACTTGGGTTACTAGTTTGTTTCAAAATGAACCAATTTACAGATCACACGTATGGCTGTGTAGAATACCAAATGGGATCGTAATTGGTTGTTCTTCAGAAGTTGCGACCTGTAGAGGGGTCCAGGAAATATGGTCCTGGGTCATTTCATTACAAAATCAACAACTACGTCTCCAAAAAGCCCTCCTTGCATGGGGCTGAGGGCTGCCGCCTTAATCTAGAAGTTGGGGTGCAGCTGATGCTGAGTGTGGGACACACTGATTGCTAGGGGGTCCGTGACGGAGGCGATGTCATCACACAAGTGTAGAAGACGCCCCTGTCGATAGCCTAACCATCAGCGTCATTACACAAAGGTGGCAGACAACTGCAGCTCCTTATGCCGTTCTGAGGATTGAACCCCGAAGTGTTCACCCTAAATAATGGCCGTGGAAGACATTAGCACACAAGTGTACCTACAGGTCTAATTTTTATGGCCACATTCCTGTCCTTTATCTATGCTTCCAAGAAGGCAAATCATCTTTAAACAAAGCCTAGACACTGGGCCGTAGGACAGACACCTGGCAGGAGGATTGCACTTAGAGAAACTAGGAACAAGTATCAGGGATAAGAGACAGGTTGTTGGAAAAAGCCTCATTAGGAATCTGGAAATTTGGCTTCTATTTTAGACTCTGTGCAGACTGACTATGCTACTCCTACGCAATAAAATTTCTACGACAATGTCCTTAAGAGGACAGAACATGCTATTATCCTCTTCTTTTTTCATATGCTAGCAGAAATGCTGTTGTGATGGGTGGAGCTGGTACAACCACCCTGGACCTTTGGGTGATCTTGGCCATGGACCAGAAAAGCAAACCTGACAGAACATAGATCCTACCTCCTGACTTTTATGTGAGAGAGAAATAACTGTGACAGGCAAATTTCTATCTTGCTTACACTGACACTATTTTTATTCTTCTGTTGCTCAGAGTTGAGAGAATCCTAATAAAGAGATATGATCCCACCCTGAGTCTAATTTCTGGCTTTGGAGCCACGGGAATTTGGTTGTAATCCTGTTGTGGCCAGTGTTTGTTAAAGCATGAGCCTGAATTTCTCAGTCTTTCATTTTTCCTAAGAAAATACCTTATTTTTCTGAAAGGTTTACTGGACTGGTTCGTTGAGATCAGCCATGTTGGGGTATTGTACAGGAGGAGGAAAAGGAGGAGGAAGAGGAGAATATTTTCATGAATACGAGATGCTTGCTGATGAGTGTCCAGCCTCAAAACTCCAGACTGTACAGGGGTCATGTTACGCAGTGTCCTTCAGAGGGGACCGCATGCATCTTGTGCACAAGACGTCAAAGGCAGCTCTCCCCCCGGGTGCACAGCTGCCTGCATCTGTCTGCTTTAGGCAGAGCCCCAATCTGAATTTGACCAACGCAGGTGCTGTGTTAGGATCCCCACAGAGCTCCCATCCACCCCGCTCCAGCTCCTGGGAGGGCTGGAAAGTTGCCAGATGGCATCACGAATGTAACCTACTTCTGTTCACCACTCTGGTGGGCTGACCCAGGAGGCTCCACTGGCTTCTTAAAGTCCAGTGAACCAGGAGCCAGAACCAACTTCCCAAAAGGTTTGAGACGAGCAGGCCGTGGCACTAAGCTCTAGGTGGGTGGCGTACCTGTCACACACCAGTCCTTACAGCATCATAGAGACTGTAAGCAAGGAAGCCCTCATGGCTGTCTCACAGACAATCATGAGTGCGTGTCCAGCATTCTAGAACATTCCTACCTTTCCTAGCTGTTCACTGTGCAAGTGTGGGCAGGTTCTTTGGCTTTTCTGTGCCTTGATCTTTCCATCTGAAAACAGGGTTCTGAACAATATCTCTTTTATATGACACAAGGACAAGGTCAACTTCCACTGCTACTTCATGTCGTGTGCTAAGGACTGCTGACCTGGCCCACAGAGGGCAGCAGGGACAATTCTCAGTCCTTAGGGACCAGGAAATCCGAGGACTTCATGGTACACCTTCCCTGCAGGACCGGATATGACTGAAACCTGAAGACCAGGTACTGTAGCAGCCTTCTCCTTCCTCTATTCTTAGTCTTGCTGCAAATTCATCACCTACATGAGGCTACTTGGCAGTACACCTGGATGAGGAATCTGCTTCCCTCTCAAGCATGGCCTGGCTTGGATTGTGCTCAGGCAGAGCTGGGGGTGGCGGGAGAAACATGTGCTCATCTTTACCCAGACTTCTACATCTCCAAACTGTGACTTCACCTAATGGACCGAAGTCGCATTTAAATGTTGATGAGACAAGTAGGTGACTATTTGAATCCCCAGCACGCGACTCTAGCCTGTAACAATTACACTCTATGCCAGCCATTGAGAAAGGTTCTACTTTAAGCAACAACAAATTAACTCTGAAAAAGGAGCAAACTGATCTGCACTGTAATGTAAGACACACACAATAAGGCTTGGCTAATCTGGGGGTTCTATTATTGCAGCCGTCCAGAAAATCAACGAAAGGCATTTTGGTTTTCCCGTTGAGAGCGGTAGCCTTGGTCTTCAAGCAGCACCTCTCCATCAGAGGCAGGGCAATCACTGAGCAGTAATGCTTCTGTCCTGAATCAGCTGATAGGCGTGTTCTCATTCATTAGCGCCACCTTTCTGAAGGGCAGAGCCTCAGGGGAAATGAAGCTGAGGACTGTAACTTGCAGCAGAATAGCTGTTTATTCTATTAGCAAATAGTTGAAGTGCCTGAGTTCTGCTGGCTTCCTTTTCTTTTCTTCCACTAGCATTTTTTTTTGGGGGGGGGGTGCTGGGGTTTGAACTCAGGGCCTTGCGCTTGCCAGGCAAGCACTTTAACCACTGAGCTAAATCCCAACCCCGCACTTGCTTTTTTTTGAGGGGAGTGCTGGGGATGGAACTCAGGGCCTTCTACCACTGAGCTAAATCCTCAACCCTTCTTCCATTTGCTTTTGCATTTGCTTTCCTACATACAACTGCAGGAACACACGCCGGTACCTGTCACGCACCCAACCGGAATGGTTAATGGCCAGCTGGGTGTGTAGCTTAAAAGGGAAACCACTTCTTCCCTACATCCCACACCACAGAATCACAAAGTGAAATTTCTTCCCCAAACAATATCATCATACCTTGTCTATTCTATGGAGAGAAGTAATGTCACCCAGATCAATGTTAGTAACTCTCGTCCAAGTGTGCGCACACTGACTTGACAATGCTGAAACATCTAACTTCTGAGCAGTGTGCTGACCTGCCCAGCGCTGCCCTAAGCTTGCTCTCTCCAGTCAGTTCATCGCCACTGTTGAAGCTGCTACCTGCACAGAAGCTGCGCCAAGTGCTCGCATCATCCCCTGCACAGGAGGTTTCCAGGATCTCCTGTCCCCAGCAGGATGACTGGACACACCCCTCCAGACTCTCCGATGACTGCTAGACATGGGATGTGCCTGGGCCTCCCTTTTAGCAAAATGCACCATGATTCGCAGTTAGACCACCAGGGAAATCGCTCCTGTGGGCTCCTCCTGCCACCAGGACCTCTGGTGCACACCCAACAACTTCTCCATCATCCCCAGCCATGGGAATGATCTCCTTTTCCCGGGACACCTGCCCCAGGCACCATTCCCCTTGGAAGGGACAGCCTGTGTCAGGGTATGCTGTGCCACATAGGTAGTGAATATTCCCAAAGAAAAGTGTAAGTAAAACCAGGAAACTCAGGATCTCAACCAGAGTTCGTCACTACCATAGAAGATGACTGCACCCCCTTCCTGTGACACACGATTTCTATTTCAGGTTGTGTGATCTGAGAGCTCATTTGTGGGACAGAGTGACAGGTGCTGCAGGTCTGATGCTGCTCAGCCCCTTCACCACCTTCTCTACCACGAGTTTCTCCTCCCACAAAGGCAAATAATTCACAGCACTGTCACCGAGGGCAGAGACTCTGCTTTTAACTTGCGATGCTGCTTTCTTCAGCGAGGAGCGAGCTTTGCCACTCAAGACTTCGGAGCTGTGTCTTTACACCCGGAGCAACCGAGCGGAAAGAAAGAAGCTGCTGTAATTAGCAATGACACCGATATAAAGAGCAGTACTACAGCACACTGTAAATCATGTTCCATAACGTTACCCAGAGGAGGACACGGGACACTGGCTCACCAGGAATAGAGAAAAATAATCATTTCTCAGGTAGGGTGATGCGGAAGCAAATACAGAATTCACTAAGCTGTTAGAAGGAAACTCTGTCACGGGCTTTAAGCTTTTCTCATTACCTGGGTGATCAAAGTTAACACAATTATGTTTGAACAGCTAGGAAAATTAGGAGAAAAATGTGCAATGCTTATGACTTGAGTGCCGCAGTTTGGGGAGAAAACGCAGCCTTCTATCAATGGCCTCGATAGCTTCTAATCTTTATTATTAGTCAGTGGACCAATTTTGCTAAAGTGGATCCGAGTTCCATAAAGAATCAAGGAACTATTCAGGGGAAGGTCAACCTAGCTCACATCTAGACGACTGCGCTACATTAATAATTTAAATGTCTTAACAATTCTATTAGGACCATTTATAGTAAGAAAAATTATAGTACCAGCTAATGTTTGAATAAATATCATGCTAAAATATAAAAGTCATTAATGGTATGGCAAGGGTGTATAAAGAATCAGGAAAATGCCAGCCCTGGTGGCATGGCTGTGATATCCCAGCATTCTGGAAGGCTGAGGCAGGAGGATCACAGGATCACCCATCCAACTTCCCAATTTAGTGAAAGCCTCTATCTCACAAAAAAAATAAAAAAATAAAATAAAAAGGCTGAGAATGGAGCTCGGTGGCCCTGGGTTTAATCCCAAGTACCAAAAAAAGTTACAAAAATGGACATTTTGTGTGGTTCACAATTAAGATCCTTCAGGATGGAACATACTTTCTAGGACATATACATATATTACTCTGTTTTAGAGCTTTGCCAATTATAAGTGCTATTCCTGCAGATTATTTTTGGACAATTAGTGTGATGATTGCCTTTTCCCAGTCTTTAGGTTCTCTCTCTCTCTCTCTTTGTTCAGGTAAATTTATTATTTTTTTCATTTTATTTTAATGCTACATTTTAGATGTACATAGTGATAACATTCATCATAGAGGATTTGTACCTGTACATGACATATCTTGTTGCTTCTTTTTTTCCCATTCCCCTCCCCTCACCCCCTCCTCCCTCCCTATTTGCAAAAGCTTTGTTTCCATTTTTCCTTCCATTTCTTATTTCTCTTGTCCCTCTGTTCCTTTCCCCCCTCCCTCCCTTGCTCTCTTTCCCATTTGAACACTTTCTTCCCTTTCCCAATATAACACATTTTAGTTTTTACTTACACTTTCAGTTTCTCACACCAGAGAAACAATGCAGTATTTAAACATGTGTTTCTGATTTATTTCACTTAAGAGTATAGTCTCAAGATGGATCCATTTACCTAGAAATATCTCAAGCTTATCATTCTTTATGGCAGAGTACTACTCCATTGTATTAAAAAAACACATTTTCTTTATCCATTCTGCTGTTGATGGGCATTTGAGCTGTTTCCAAGATTTAGCTATTACAAACTGTGCTGCTATAAACATGGATGTGTATACATCGCTGCGGTAGGATGCTTTTAATTCTTTTGGGAAGATACCAAGAAGGGGAATATTTGGGTCAAATGGAACCTCTAGTCCCAGTTCCCTGAGGAATCTCCACACTGATTTCCATAGTGGTTGCACCAGTCTACATTCCCACCAACAGTGGAGAAGGGTTCCTTTTTCTCCACAGCCCCTCCAGCATTTGTTATTGGCTGATTTGTTGATAACAGCCATTCTTTGTGGAGTGAGATGGAATCTCAGGGTTGTTTTAATTTGCATCTCTTGCATGACCAGTGATGTTGAACATCTTTTCATATGTTTATTTGCTGTTTCTACTTCTTCATCTGAGAAGTGTCTATTCATTTCAGTTGCCCACTTTTGGATTGGGTCTTTACATTTGGGGGATCTGATTTTTTTGAGCTTTTTATATATTTGAGATGTTAGTCCTTTGTTGGAGGAATAGCTAGCAAAAATTTTTTCCCACTCTGTGGGTTGTCTCTTTGCTGTCTTGGTGGTTTCTTGTGTTTTGCAAAAGATTTTTTAATAAGATTAGATCCCAGTTGTTGATTCTTTGTGATATTTCCTGGGCAACTGGGGATTTGTTCATAAAGTCCTTTCCTACACCTATGTCTTCAAGAGTTCTACCTATTCTATCTTCCAAAAGATTTAGTATTTCTCTTTTAATATTTAGATTTTTGATCCACTTTGATTTTAGCTTAGTGCACAGGGAAAGATACAGGTCTAGTTTTAACCTTTGGCATGTGGAGAGCCAGTTTTTCCAGCACCATTTGTTAAAGGGGTCATCTTTCTTCCAGTGAGGTTGTTTGGCCCCTTTGTCAGAGATAAGGTGACTGAAAATGTTTGCACATGTTTCTGCATCTTCTAATCTGTTCCATTGGTTCTGGGGTCTGTTTTTTTGGCCAATACCATGCTGTTTTTATTACACTGGTTTTGTAATATAATTTCACGTCAGGGCTTGTGATGGTCCCTGCTTTTCTTTTGTTGCCCAGAATTGCTTTTGCTATTCTAGTTTTCTTTTGGTTCCAAATGAATTTTAGGATTGTTTTCTCTAATTCTATGAGATATGCTATTAGGTTCTCTCTCCATGTGCCTTGTAGATTATTCATGATAGTTCTGTAATTTCACTGGCAAGTCAGCTGGTGTGAGTTAGAAATCAAGTACTCAATTGCTTATTGAAATATTGCCAAAGCCAACACTGTGGGTCCCCCTGCCTGCAGTAAACTCACAGACCGCTGGTGTAGCTTTGCTAGGGAGGCATCTCAGACTGGCTGTGGCCCCGCAGTATGCGGAATGAGGAAGAGAGATAATATTAGCTCCTTCCTCCAAGATTTGAAGAACCATCATAAACAATATTACATCAATTCTAAGTTGTGTGAAGGCAATAACTTGACCCAAGAATAGAAAATTCTAGAGATAAATCTTAGTTTGGTATTATAAAGAACTTGCAAATGATCACACTGTTCAGATGCAGGCTGGAGGGTGACTGCCCTGGAAGTCCTGCTTCTCCCTGATGGCTGCTCATGGGTGTGACTGACTCCCACATGGGTGCCTGGCTTTAGGATGCTGGAAGCCCCTTGCTGACTCACCTACATAAATTCCTTTAGGATCAAATTTTAAAATCGCCAACACAAAGGCTTTGAAGACAAACCCTTCTCTGTATATGTCATCTTACTTTGAGACTGACTTTTGTTTTCTTGAGCCTCTTTATCTGAACATGCTTTCTGAATATTCTCCGGTTGCACCAAGATTCATTTTTGTAAAAAAAGTTTCTCTGTCATTCCATAAGTACCAAGAACCTTCCATCATTTAAGTGCTTCTTATTATGAAGGGCTTATGAGATATGATTGAAAAACAAAGTGAAGGTTTAAATTAAAAAAAATTATTAAAGCAAAACATACATTGCCATTAACCCTCCTCAAAATATTCCCTGTACTTTAATCACGCTTATCCCAACATTCTTGCCACTTTCTGGAGCAGTTCTGGACGTCCTCTTTCATGAGTATCTTTAATTGTGCTGTCACGGCGGCCTGGATGTCCTGAACTGATTAAAAATGTTTACCTTTCATGATCGTACTGACGCTGGGGAAGAGCCAGAAGCCACATAGTGCCTGATTCAGGTGAGTGGCTGAATGAGGTGAATGAGGACACAATGTCGTGTTTTGATGAACTGCCTTTCTGTTGGATGGCACTCAGCAGTAGCTCTTATATAATTTTTTATCATATCTCCTAAAAACCCTCACAAAAGAGGACTTCAGAACTGCTTCAGAAAGTGGCAAGAATGTTGGGATAAGTGTGTTTAAAGCAAAGGGGGGTATTTTGAAGAGGATTCATGGCAATGTGTCCTTTATTGTAATAATTTTTTTATCTAAATACTCAACACATATTCAGATTACACCATGTAATCTGCCTCTCAGTACACTGAATGGACATCAAAGAAAAAAGTGCTTCGAAGATTGGCTAATAAATTTTGTATACTTGGTGTTTTAGTTATTTTTCTCTCGTTGTTGGGACAGAATATTCGACACCCAAAGTTAGGGGAAGAAAGGTTTATTAGATCACAGTCTGTAGAGGTTTCAGTCTATAGTCTGCTGGGTCTGAGGCAGGGCGGCATGGCAGAGGCAGGGCGGGCCGGCGTGGCAGACCGGCAGCTGGCCGGCCGTAAAGTAAAAGTGAGGAAAATGCAAGGAATGTATGCAAATAAGCAGTGTAAACAAGCAGCTAGTTAGCTTCTTCTTGTATCTTTTATCTAGGTTACCTGTCCCCAGGGCGGCCCGCACTCCCACCCCCAATCTCAGTCTCATCACATCCTTGATCCCAGCAGAACGATGCCAAACCATCAATGGATCAATTTAGTAATCACACACTCTAGATCCAGCTATCTCTTACCACATGAGGCTTTGGGGGGACATCTAGACACAAACCATAACACTTGGTGCTATGGCTTGTATCTAAATGTCTTTCCAACTCCTTATGCGGTTACAGGTGGGGCTTTTTGGAGGTGGCTGGATCTAGAGTGTGTGATGTTGGGATTAAGGATGTGATGCCGGGATTGATTCACAGTGCAATGCTAGGATTAAGCGTGCCCACCCTGGGTGTGAGTGGAAGGCAGCCTGGATAGAACACAAGGGATGGACAGAAGGCTGCTGTTGTAACTTGGTGCTGGTCACTTACTTCCTTGCTACTTCACTACTTTGCTGCCTTCCTGCCTTCTGCCACCATGAACTGTTTCTCCTCCACGATGCCCCCCTGCCTTGAAGTCAGCCAATTAGGGACTGCAACCTCTACAAACTGTGAGCCAAAATTAACTTTTCCTCTTTTAACTTTGGGTGTTGTATATTTTGTCTCAGCAATGAGAAAAGTAACCAAGACATTTAGAAACCAATTTCTATTTTGGCTAGAACAGACTCTGGTACACTCAGGGCTCAAAAATAAGGTCTGGAATTTGTGGGTTCTCAGAGAACTTTCTAGGGAAATCCTCCTCCTCCTTGTTAATTTATAATAATGGAAAGAGAAAACATGCAAGTCCATATTCACTATCCTCCTAACTGGAAGGGCAGAAAGCAATGCTTACCGATGCCTCACCATGCTCAGTTCTTAGTCATCCCTATCAGCTTCCTGGAAGGGGTTGGGGATGGACTTCTGCTTTCCTAAATATAGCCCTTGATTTCAACAAAAGAAGGGAGAAATTGTGTTTTTCTCTTTCAGGTATTATGAATCATTACCTTTTTATGCTTTCAGCATTCTATACCAAGAAGACTGAAAGAAAAATTGCTTTTAAATGAGTTATTTTGGAGGAATTTAGCTAAATGCTGACTATCATGCTAATTTGATGATTAAATAAACAAAACAAGACAATACATATTTCATTATCCAGAGGCAATTCCTGTTCAAAGCATTAGCTACTTCAACACTGCAAAGTAAATACATTAATGTGGTTCTTTTTCAGATAATTGTACTGTTATAAAATAGACTATTAAACACTAGATTGTTCAAAAGTATGGGCTTCTATACACTTAACTCTCACCCCTTAAAAGCACTCTGTTACTAATAGGATAGAAATTTGTATTTTAAAATCTCCTCTGAAAATTCACAAAAGCGTT
Source organism: Hystrix cristata (assembly GCA_004026905.1). Lineage (NCBI taxonomy): Eukaryota > Metazoa > Chordata > Mammalia > Rodentia > Hystricidae > Hystrix > Hystrix cristata. The sequence continues at coordinate 23,539 of PVJO010017558.1, read as the reverse complement.
GATGGAAAACAATACCATACTTTTAAGCATCATTCAATATCACATATGTTAGAGTTGAGAAACAGGCCATTTTGAACACAGAGGAGAAAAAAACTACATGTAAGCCTTACAGAAGGAGGTGCCATGTCCAGAATGGCAGAGCAAGAAGCAGAAAAAAATCTGCTGTCCACAAAAGCAATGAGATGAAAAAATTTGTGAAAACCAATTTTTACAAATCTTGGCAACTAACCAATGATTTTCAACAATCTGAGCAAGATTCATTCAAGAAAAACCACTAATTCTCCTTCACAGGAGTGAGCTTGGGCCTTTTCAATTGCCTTATTCCCAACTCTCCAGCTCCAAGTGGGCTTGTTGAAAAGCCATTAATAATTGTTGAACAGCTGTCTGACATCGAGGTAACAGCTGACGTAACCAGATATCAAAAGCACCTGAAAGGAAAAGCCAGGGAATGGTATATCCATGAGGGCTTTGAAAAGCTTGAACATATGTCTGTGAATCTCCATAGCCATTTCTGTGCACAGGGCTGTAGCTCAAGAAAAGTATGAGAAGGTATAATCTTTCACCCCTCGCTGACCTTGGGACTCTGAACAAACAGGAAAGGAGGGCTCCTGCCTGGCTGCTCTATCATGCATATGATTTGCATAACACTTGTTGGCAAAAAACTCATAGATTCAAGGTATTTGAGGGACCCGCTGCCAATCATTATCTGAACGCTAAGCTAATAGAGCTGAGCTTTAGTGGCCATGCACGAAAGGAATTCAGACTTTAATAAGTTAGTTCAGGAAAATCATGAAATAATTATACTAACAATAACAAACAACAATAGCAAAACCCAAGAAGGAAGGAGATTATATTTCTAGAGTTACTACCTTATAGTACTTAAATTTTTTCAATATTTAACAAAAGTCTGACATATGCAAAGAAAAAAAGTATGTCCCAAGCATAAGAAAAAAGAATTAGTATATGGCTGTGTAAAGCTCCTAATAATAAAGTGACTCCTGAAGAAAATTAGACATTGGACATACTACAATAAAACCTTTAAATAAACTGTCACAAATATATTCAAAGAGGTATGAAAGCTGTCTCGCCAAATACAGAAAGTCAATTAAGAGATAGAAATCATTTTATTTTTTGGTTTTTCTCTTTTTTTTTTTTTTGTGGTGCCAGGGACCAAACTCAGGCCCTTGTGCTTGCAAGGCAAGCACTCTAATCACTGAGCTAAATCCCCAGCCCCTAGAAATCATTTTAAAAGAACCAACTCCAAAAGTTGAAAAATACAGTCTCTGAAAGGAAAAATTTACTAAAGGGTGCAAAATAGCATTTGACCTGGCAGGAAAAAAAAAAAAAAGCAATGATTCTGATGTTAAATTAAGACTATTTTGTCTGAGGAAGAAAGGTAAAAGAATGAAGAAGAATGAATAGACTTTCAGAACTCTGGGGGACCTTGTCCAGTTATCAATAGACAGGAATCTCAGAAAGAGGACAGAAACAAAAAGGAACATGTAATATTTGATAAAATAATAGGCAAGAACTAAAATGTCATGAGAAACATGAATGTGCACAACAAAGGTGCTCAAAAGATTCCAAGTATAAGCTAAAAGAGATTTGAATCTAAACTCACTGTAATCAAGCTGTTAAAATGCAAAGACAAGGAGAAAATCTTGTGAGCCATGAGAAAAATGTCATTCCTAAGGTAAATGTGACTCTCAATAAGATTAATAGTAGACTTCTCAAGGGAAATCATGGAGGCCTATAGCAATGGGAAGACATACTCAAAAGCTGGTAGAAAAAATTTATCAACCTAGAATATGTATCCAGCCAGATTATCCTTCCCCAAATTAAGGCATTGTCAGATAAAATTTGAGTTCATGGCTAGAAGACCTGCCCTATAAGAAATAATAAAGGGAATCCTTCTGTCTGAAATTAAAAGGTTACTAGAAGGTAACTTGAATCCACATGAAGAACCAAGGTGCATTTGTACAAATAAATAACTAGTAAGTATCAAAGACAGTACAAATGCATTTTTGTTTGGAACACATTTTTTCTCCAATATGACTTAAAAGACAAATGCCCCAAACAATAATTATAAAACTATGTAATATTATAATATATAAAGAAGAAAATTGTACCACTGAAATAGAAAAAAAAAGGAAGAAGGAACAGACTTACATAAGAACAAAATTTTTGTATACTATTGAAATTAAATTCGTAGTAGTCTGATTCAATTGCCATTAGCTGAGATGTTATTTGCAGCCCCCAGGGCAGCAACTAAGAAAATAACTAAAAATACAGTAAAAACTATCAAAAACATTGAAATGGTGCCCTAAACATGCCGATTTAACAATACAAAAGAAGGCAGTATTAGAAGAATAAAGGAACACAATTACACCAGACACATTGGAAACCGATAGCAAAATGACAGACATAAGTTATACTTTAATGATAATAAGTTTAAATATAAATGAATTAAAGTCAGAGGTTGGAAGAATGGAAAAATATGTGTTAAATCAATGTCTTGTCTACGAGTCACACATTTTATATAAAAATTTTAAATACATTGAAAATAACAGCATAGCAAAAGATGTAACATGCAAATAGTAACTAAAGACTGCTGGGCTGACTATAGCAATATCAGATAAAATAATCTTTAAGACAGAAAATTATTACCAGGGGTAAAGACAGATGCTTTGTCATGATGACAGTTCAATCCATGAAAAACATGTAACAATCATAAACATATATGCACCAAACAAGAGGGCTCAATGTACATGAAGTGATACTGAAAAAGCTAAAAGAAGAAATAAACAACCTAACCTTATTTATTAGAAGTTTTAATACTCTACTTTCAATAATTAATACAACAAACTAGAACACAGGGAAATAATGATATAAATACTGTGAAATAATCAGACCTAAAACATATCTGTAGTGTACTCCATCCAACCATAGCAAAACACACCTTCACCTTCTTCCCAACTATACAAGGAACATATTCCTCGAGGCTGACATTCCAAATCACAAAGCAAGAATCAATAAATTGAAAAGAACTAAAATCCTATCAAGTATGTTCTCTAACCACAATGCATTGAAATTAAATATCAATTTGCAAAAAGGTAGGAAGTTCACAAATATGTGGAAATTAAATATCATGGTCACAATTAACAATGGGTCAATACAGAATTAAGAAGGGAAATTAGAAAATACTCTGAGATAAATGAAAACAAAATGTTTCAAAACATTTGGAATGCAGTTAAGTAGTGTGTAGGGGAAAATTTATAGCTATAAAAGCTGTAGTAAAGAAGATCTCAAATCAATAAGTTTCCACCTAAGGAAGGTAGCAAAATAAGATCAAATGGAGCTCAAAGTAAGCACAAGGAAGGAAATATTAAAGGTTAGAGTGAAAATACATTAAAAATAAGAGCACATTAATTGCAATAAATTTTCCCCTTAGGACTGCTATTGCAGTTAATGCACACATCAGGAAAACAGAACAAGCCCAAATAAACCACCTTCTGAACAATCTTGAGATCTTAGAGAAACAACAATAAACCTGCCCCAAACCAAAACTAAGGAGGTAAATCATAAAGATGAGAGCAGAAATCAATGAAATTGAAACTAAAAAACCTATTCAACAAATAAATCAAGCAAAGAGTTGGTTCTTTGAAAGAATAAATAAAATAGACAAGCCACTGGCAAGACTTACTAAGAGAAACAGAGAAAAGACCCATATAAATGCCAATAGAAATGACAAAGGTGAAATCACAACAGATGTTGTAGAAATCCAGAAGATAGTGAGTAACCATTTTGAAAAATTATATTCCAACAAACTAGTAAATACAGAAGAAATGGACAGATTCCTAGACACAAACGAATCACCAAAACTGACACAAGAAGACATCGATATACTCAACAACCCAATCACAAATAAAGAAATCGACTTAGCAATAAAGAATCTAAAAACTAAAAAAAGTCCAGGACCAGATGGATTCACAGCCGAATTCTATAAAACTTTTAGAGATATTATATCACCAATACTCCTCAGGTTGTTCAAGGAAATTGAAAGGGATAGAGTGCTTCTGAACTCATTCATGGAAGCCAGTAACACCCTGATCCCCAAACCAGACAAAGATCCAAATAAAAAAGAGAACTGAACTATAGACCAATCTCCTTATTAACACAGATGCCAAAATCAACAAGATATTAGCAAATAGAACACAACATATTATTAAAAAGCTGATACATCACAATCAAGTAGGTTTCATCCCAGAGATGCAAGGATGGTTTAACATACGAAAGACTACAAATGTAATTCACCACATAAATAGGAGCAAGGTCAAAAACCACATGATCATATCAATTGATACAGAAAAGGCCTACGACAAAATCCAACACATCTTCCTGATAAAAACGCTGAAGAAAATGGGCATAGAAGGACCATACCTGAGTATGATAAAGGCTATTTATGACAGACCAACAGCCAGCATCATACTAAGTGGGGAAAAACTGAACACATTCCCTCTAAAATCAGGAACTAGGCAAGGATGTCCACTATCACCTCTGTTATTTAACAGAGTACTTGAAACCTTAGCCAGAGCAATTAGTCAAGAAGAAGAAATAAAAGGAATACGTATAGGAAAGGAAGAACTCAAATTATCACTGTTTGCAGATGACATGATACTCTACATTGAAGACCCAAAGAGTTCCACCAAAAAGCTCCTAGAATTAATAACCAACTTCAGCATAGCAGGATATAAGGTCAACTTGCAAAAATCATTAGCATTTGTATATACCAACAATGAACAGAATAAGAAGGAAATTATGAAAACAATACCATTCACAGTTGCTTCAACAAAAATGAAATACTTAGGAATTAACCTGACTAAAGAAGTGAAAGACCTCTATGAAGAAACCTATAGCAATCTGAAGAAAGAGACTGAAGAGGATACCAGAAAATGGAAAGATGTCCCTTGCTCCTGGTTAGGTAGAATCAATATTGTTAAAATGGCCATATTTCCAAAATTCTTATACAGATTCAACACAGTTCCAATCAAAATACCAACAGCACACCTAGAATTTATATGGAAATGGAAGAAGCCTTGAATAGCAAAAGCAACACTGAGCAATAAGACCAAAGCAGGTGGCATAGCAATCCCAGACTTCAAGCTATACTACAAAGCAATAGTAATAAAAACGGCGTGGTACTGGAATAAAGATAGACATGTACATCAATGGAACAGAATCGAGGACAAAGAAACTTCTCCAGACATATTCAAATATATGATCTTTGACAAAGGATACAAATACATACATTGGAGGAGAGATAGCCTATTTAACAAATGGTGTTGGGAAAACTGGTTGTCAGTTTGTAGATGAATGAAATTGGACCCATATCTCTCACCATATACTAAACTAAAATCAAAATGGATCAAAGATCTAAACAGCAAGACAGAAACATAACACCTGGAAGACAGACTGGGTAAAACACTTGAAGACATAGGAGTAGGAAAGGACTTCATAAACAGAACCCCAATTGCACAGGAAATAACAACAAGAGTCAACAAATGGGACTACATTAGACTAAAGAGTTTCTGTACAGCAAACGAGTCCATTAGGAGGGTGAAGAGAAAACCCACAGAATGGGAAAAAAATCTTTGCTAGCTACTCCTCAGACAGAACACTAATATCTAGAATATACAAAGAACTCAAAAAAATTAAACTACCTAAAACCAATGACCCACTCAAGAAATGGGCCAGAGAAATGAACAGATACTTCACACTGGAAGAAATACAAATGGCCAACAAACATATGAAAAAATGTTCAACATCCATGGCTATTAGAGAAATGCAAATAAAAACAACTCTAAGATTGTACCTTATCCCAGAAAGAACGGCAATCATTAGGAAGTCAGACAATAACAAATGCTGGCGGGGCTGTGGTGAAAAGGGAACGCCCCTACACTGTCGGTGGGAATGCAAACTAGTACAACCATTATGAAAATCAGTACAGAGATTTATCAAGAATCTGAACATAGAAATCCCATATGACCCAGCCATTCCCCTACTAGGTATCTTTCCTGAAGAGCTAGAGACATCATACTACAGAGGTACTTGCACAACAATGTTTATAGCAGCACAATTTGTAATAGCTAAATTCTAGAAGCAACCCCTATACCCATCAATGGATAGCTGGATAAACAAAATATGGTATCTATACATAATGGAATACTATTCAGCTATAAAGAATGACAAACTAGAGTCATTTGTAGGAAAATGGATGGACCTGGAAAATATAATGTTGAGTGAAATAAACCAGTCTTGCAAGCTGGAATGCCACATGGTATCCCTCATTTAGTGAGATAAAATACAAACAAAAGAAAAGAGTAAACAATGGCTACAAAAAGACGAAGTGTTAGATATAAGCTAATAGACAAAGGGTTCAAGGAAACAAGAAGAGGGCAAAGGGGGAGGGGAATGGGAATCCAGGGGAATAATAATATCTTAAAAATAAGAACCTAATAACCCAAACTTAAATCAGTGACACGTACACTGGTACTATAGTAATTTTATATAGTTGTGACTTACTGCTGTATGTAGGTGGTTGTTTACATTGCTCACTGCCATAAGCAAAAGGTACAATTAACTGTGGTCTGTAAGCTTGTGTAATTGCCTGTAAGTTTGTGTAATTTTGGATAAATTTTAATAAAAATCTAAAAAAAAATAAGAGCATAAAAGAGAAAAACAACATAAAAATTTTGCTCTATGAAAATATCAACTGAATGTATACCTTTAGCTAAATTACCAAGATGAAAAGAGAGAAGATGCAATTTTTAAAATTTAGAAGTGAAAAAGATGGCATTACTCTTGTTTGTTTGTTTTTGGTGTGGGGATCAAACTCAAGGTCTTGAACTTGCAAGGCAAGCACTCTAACCACTGAGCTAAATCCCCAGCCACGATGGTATTACTCTTCAGCTTACAGAAATAAAAAGTATTTATAAAGGAAGGATTTCAAAAACTATATGCTAACAAATCTAATTATCTAGATGAAATGGAAACATTCCTGGGAAGACAAACTGCTGAAATTGACTCAAAAAGAAATAGAAAAATCTGACTATTTCAACAAGTAAAAAGGCTGAACTAATAAGCAAAATAGCATCCCAAAGTAAAAGACCAGGCTCAAAAGGCTTTACTTTTAAATTCTACCAAATATGTAAAGAATTAATGGAAAACCTTTACCAACTCTTCCAAAACATAGAAGAGTATTCTGTGAGGCTAGTATAATCTTGATACAAAAAAAAAAAAAAGAAGAAGAAGAAGAAACCATGAACCAGTATCACTCACAAATGTAGCTTAAAAGAAAACCCAAACTATTAATAAACCAAAGCCAGCAACTTAAAAGAATGTTGTACATGAGAGCCAGGTGGAACTTATCTCCAAAATGCAATCTATGTTCAACCCAGGAGATCAATCAGCCTTGTGTGCCACATTAACAGAAACGTCTGAGACGCTGTCCCAGCAGGAGGAGCCCAAAGAGATGTCACGACTAAAACCAATCTGCTATCCTGGGGGGATCTGGCGGCCACTGGGGAGAACATTAGCTCAAAACTAAGGAAAAATGAATAAAGTACGCACTTTAGTCAACAATGCCACACCAGTAGTGGTTCATTATACCTGATGCACCACAGTAATGTAAGATGTAAAACACAGGAGCTAGGAGTGGGGCATGTAGAGGTCTGCGTCATCTTTCCAATGTTACTGTATATATACACCTACCACCCTAAAATCAAAAATTTACTTGAAATATCCTCCCAGAAGGGATTCAACCCAAGGATTAGCAGGTGTGCAGGACTCTTCTTGGATATAGGAGAGCCCTCCAGCTGTGGGGTCTCAGGGTGTGAGTGGCAGACTTTGAGACCACGATGCTTAACCTCTTCAGGTGTTGCCACCCAGCACACAGTGACAAGAACACATCTCCACCAGTCAAGAGAAGTCTTTGAACTCCAGTCCTGCAATTACAGCATGCAACGGTTATTCTTTATGCAATTCTCCAAACACTGAAGGTCCTTATTTTCCCAAACCTCAAAGTCTCTCAATGCCGTATCTCTGACTGCACGGTCCAGGTGCTCATGTATTTGAAGATGTATGACTGAAGATTTAAAACCATAAGTTTCAAAAACATCTATTAAAATATTTTAATGGGAAAAAGAAAAGGAAAAGAAAAAAAAGATACTGTATATTTCCCATTTACTCTTTTGTCTTTTTAATGAAAAGTGACCTAAGGTTTTTTTTTTTTTTAATTTGGATATTTTTAGGCAAGAAAGGCTATTTTGAGAGGCAGTATTTAATTTGCATTTTGAGAACTACAGTATTGAGCTCTTGGGTTGTAATGATCTTTTGGACCAAAAAAGAAGGATGAGACAAGAGCAATTTTTCATAAAAATTAAGTCCCCTTTGTTGATCCTTTGACTTCTCTATTCCTTTACTCATATTTCTACTGAAGCACGCCTAACTACATTTTAAAAAATAATTATTGAGGCTCTTGGCTTTGGCAGACAGCAGTGCGCTTGCTCAAATGACAACATGTCACATTGCCAATGTTATTATAAATGACAGGCAGCTAAATTTACACCCAGGGTAACATTGTATATTAATAGGTGAATTAATAAATTGGTGATTGAAAAATCAGACACCCCGTTAACAAACCAGACTGTATCTGTCTTCATGCTTATTTGCTACATATATACAATATACACATCTACAGTAAGGTCATAAATCTCCTTAAATGCTGTCCTTACAATCAATTCTCCAGCCAGACTAAAATTAGCATCCCTATTGTAATTTTCGAGTGTATTTTTAGCCACTAGAGGGCACTGTTTTACAAAATGCTCAAAGTAGAGAAAACAGTATCAGTCAACTGGAGACGTACTTCAGAATTTATCAGTGTTAGTAGCAGGGACAATTCAGCGAAAATAATGCTTTATTGTTTATATTATTTACCCATAAATCAAGAACAGTATGTTTTAATTTCAGCCCTTCACTTAGAGAAGGACAAATGCATTTAATGCCTTAATCATTTGATTCTTTACCAAAATGTGCATTCACACTGTTGCAGAATATTTGCATGAAATGCATGACTCGGATCTTGACTGTTGTGGCTAGAGTCCCTCAGATTTCTGGAAATCAGCATTTATAATAGCTAAGGTTGCATGTGTCTACAGAGTGCTTCCAGCCCCGTGACCTTGGAAATAATTTCACAGGAACAGCACAGTAAAGACACGGAAGCTGAGAGGGGGGCGGTGAGGGTCGCTGGGCAGGGAGGTACAGTTCCTGCCCTGGAGTCTCTGTGTCCTGACTTCCCAGCGGGAGACCTTGCTGCTTCCGGGCCAGCCACCCACCCTGGCATGGAGAAGATGCTTGAAGAGTATGTCAGATAGTCAAATAGGAAACATGAAGACAAACACACAGATAAGTGAGCTCCTAGCTGTGCCTCTGGTGAGAGGCAGTGCTGTGAGACAGGTCACTTTCAGCTGCTCCCCACCTTTCCTCTGCTGGAGAACACACTGAATCCAGAATCCCACACAGCATCATGGTCCTATCAGCCTGGCCAGAGGCCTCGAAGACAAGTTCAAGCTCCTGATTATAAGCATTAAACTTAATGACTCTGAAACCTCAGCAGACTGAGGAAAATGTCCCATAGGTCTGGGATATACTTGATCCACACATGGCTCTTTTGTCTCCCCGTCTGCATACGCACCCTGTTTTGGGGAAATAGCCACCATGGACAACTTTCCATTGGACAGAAACATCCTAGGGTGCTTTCCTTTGAACTACAAAATAGAATTACATCTCCTGAAGATCATGCAATCTGGCCTCCAAATCAACTTGGAAGCCTTATCTCCTTTTCTATAGGGACGGTGCCAGGTGGGATATATTTTACTTTTTAGATAAAATGCATATCAAAAGTCATTTATTGCAACCATTGTGAAGTATACACTTTGGCATTTTGGGTCTACACACACAGCTGCAGACATCACCCTAATTGCAGAACATTTTCACTGGAACTGATCCAGTCGGTTCTCTGAGCCTTGAATTACTTGTGTGGAATGTCCACTGCTTTAGATCAGGGAATTCCAAGTTTAGTACCAGGGACATCTGGACAAGGGACCTCTGTGATGGGGCATTGCTCTGGGCACTGTGAGAAGCTTAGCAGCCTCTTACCCACCACCTTCTGGGGCCAGTAGCAGAACAAGGATGGCAGATAGTAGTTTTTCAACCAGGGGTGACTTTGTCCGCCAGGAGATATCTGGCAAAGTGTGAAGGCATTTTGGTTTCTGCAGTGTGGGTGATGGGTGCTACTGGCCCCAGTCGGTGGAGGACAAGGAGGAGGCAGCGGACATTCTTGATGACTTTTCAATGGGCAATTCTGGTAGCCACAGTCCGTCTGTGCGAGGAAAATTAATTTCCCATTTGGTGAACCCGTTTAGTGGGATTCCTGTTACCTTCAGCTGAGGTTGGCGCATGCGACTCCCCTATCTAGTTACTGATTTTGTATTCTCTTCTCCTGACCTCAGAGTACTCAGAGCGCTCTGCTCTGGGTCATGTCAACTGTGACTGTCTCACTCAAGCTAAGTGCTGGCTCACACATTTGTCCTGTAGCCTGCTACAGGTGGTGATGGCCTGTCACCCCATTCACCTGTCACCCCACTGCCACGACAGAGACACAGTGTATACGTCCTTTCCTGTTGGCCTTCCGGATGGGAGAGTCGGCTTGTGACTGACCACGTGAAGCAAACTAAACTAGCTGGCTGAGATGTTGACAGGGCTGATTCAAAATAAGAAAGCTTGCCTAGTCCCAGCGCTTGCAAACAGATATTGAAGGTACCTTGTTTCACTCTTTTCCAGATATTTTCCCCCAAGCACAGGTAGGAAATGTAGATTTTTTTAAAAGAAAAATGGACATATTTATGCCATTTTCAGATTTTTTTTTCTTCAATTCTGTCAATTTTGTAAATATCTTTCTGAAGGGTGAGGACTCGAGTTAGATGACCCAGTATTGTTCTTGAGCTGGGAGGTGTTTGGGCCCTGGAGGTCTCCTGGTAGCTGTAGAGTTTGCATCTGTCAAATGAGTGTTTGCAAAGCAACATTATGAAGATTGTTTCCTGCTGTCTGAGGTTTTGAGTTCTGGAAAATCCCACTGGCCTGAGCTCCGTGGACAGGGCGAACAGGGGCTGGTCTTCTCCACAAGCTCCCAGACAGTTCTTGACATGCGGTAGCTCACCAGCACGACGGACTGAACCAGGATGTCACTGCCGTGAAGACGGGAGGCTGGGGGGGTGGGGTCTTTTATGTTTTCTGTGTGTAACGCAGGCCAAGCAATAAAGACACCTGAAAGTCTGCAACTATGATCACATACAGTCGACTGACAACAGGCATTTAAAGAAAACAGGTGTTCATGCACATTTTTATTTCAAAGTGACATTAAGGCCAACTTCCATCCTGTTTCCCAGCGCACAATTTTGGTTGTAAGGAGCAGGCCTTGGCACCACTCTGGCTTGCTCAGTAGCTCCTCTGAACAGTAATGATGGCTCAGATCTCAATGGACCCTGAATTCTATATATTTTTTTCCTGGTACTAAGGATGAAACCCAGAGCCTTGTGCATGCTATGGAAATGCTCTACCACTAAGCTCCATTTTTAATTTTTTTTTTTTAAATTTTAAGAGAAGTTCTTGCTAAGTTGCCCAGGCTGGTCTTGAAATTGTGATCCTCCTGCCTCTGCCTCCCGAGTAGCTTGGATTACAGACATGCATCACACAGCTGTTCTTTCCCTTTAGTTGAAGAGGCTGCCTCATGAGCAAACAGTACAGCCAAGGACACTTTCTTCTATGGGTGCATCCTCCTCAGTGCTCCAGGGACACTGACTGGCCACGAATTGCCCTCCAGGAAAAACGCTGGAAGTTACAGGATAAATCCACAATCCCGGGCAACGGTATATCCTCCTCTTACAAAACCCCCAAATCTCTGAGCTCACAGAGCCCCTTTTGGGTCTAGTTAATTATACTAAGTGAATCCTTACAGCTTTAATGTTCCTAATGTCTTCATTCTGTTTTTCAAAAATTAATTCATCCCTTTTAGAGAGGAGATTTGCAGGTTCGGATTCTGAGGAAAAGGATTACACTGAGTGCACTGAAGAGGCTCACCTGCTTTTGCATTTTTCCTAAGTTCACCAATGTTTATTCTACCGAGAAAACAAATTTTAAAAGCAGATCATGGGAATCGCATTGAAATTGAGATATATAGTATTTGTGAGATCTTCAAGTCTTTAGAGAATTTTCTGCACGAAAATTTAGGAGTGTGCTATGTGGAGTACATCATCCGCTGCAAATTTGTACTGTGAACTGGCTGCGGCCAGGGAGGAGGAGTCCCTGCAGCACGCGTTGCACTCCCACTGTCCAGGGAGACCTGGGAGTACAGGGCGGCTCCTGGGTCCTTGTTCTGTCTCCCATGCAAATGCCCTGCGGCTCCCTTCTTCTGAGCTCTCTGCACCAGGAGCACACACGGCTGTCTGTGTGCAGGGCTTGCTGCCTGCTGCATTCTCAGGGTGTCAGGAGTGCCCTGCATGGCCTGTTCCAGTCCCTCGCATGCCCTGCAGAGGATCTGGGTGTGGACACCTGTACACGTGCACTTTGCTGGCCCTCATACCTACCCTCAGCATCTAAGAGACAGTGGGCAGATACCTAAAAGGGGAAGAGCTGGGTCTAATGGAATTTCTATTTTAATAGCTAAATCTTGGAAGTAGTCTACATGTCCATCAACAGATCTGTCAATGGATAAAGAATATGTATTATTTACATGCAATGGAGTACTACTCTGCCGTAAAGAAAGATAAACTTGAGTCATTTGTAGGAAAATTGATACACTTTGAGACCATGCTAAGTGAAACAACTCAGACACACAAAAGAGAAACCCGAAATGTAAATAAATTAAAGAGCAAAATAAAAGATAGATAATAGGATGTAGAAAGATACTTTTCCCATATGGGAAGGGAATAAAGTGATGGAGGGAGTGAGGAAGGTAGAAGGGGCTAAAGAACAATTGAGATGTGTTATACACGTGTGCCACCTCCCCATAAGGAATGTCATCGTTATGTAATGCAAACATGGATTAATAAAAAATTAAAAAAAAAACTGAAAAAAGAAGAAACTGGCTGGCTCAGAGAGGCTCCCTGCTGGATTGTAAGATGCTGGGGCCCAGGACACGGGTCGTTGTACCCCGGTGAGCTTCTCACTGAGGTTAACCTACTAGCATTCACGAATAGTATGTCTCTTAATAAAGAGGAGCCAGCGGCAAAGGCTTTCCCGGGGTCTGCGTGCCTGCCCAGCGTCTCCATCTAAGTAACACAGACATGCTGTCACATGGTTTGTGTCACCTTCTGCAGGTCTCTGGAGCTCCCCAGCTCTGTGCTGGAACAGATCTGCACCTCGGGAGGCCATGCAGACCTGTGACACATCTGGGTCACACAGAGAAAGAAGAGCCAAGCGCCCGGCTCACACCTGTCACAGAAACTTGGGAGTTGCAGCCCAGCTTACATGTAGCCCCAGATACGCACCCTATGCCTTAGATTCTCCTAAAAATTCTAATTTATAGCCAGGTGTGGTGGTACACACCTGTAATCCCAGCACTCTTGGAGGCCAAGGCAGGAGGATTGCAAGTTTCAGCTCAGTTTGGGCAACTTAGACAGACCATATCCAATAATACATGAATAAATAAATACATAAATAAATAAAAAGCTTGGGATATAGCTGGATGCAAAGGCCCTGGTTCAATCCTCAGTACTGGGAAAAATATCAGAACTTCTTACACAGTTTAAAACAGACAGATAACAAGCAACTTCATAAAAATTAACTATCCTAGGCATATCAAAATCATATTTTCCTTTATAAAAAATGGCTATTATCATACTATGACCGTTATATCTCTCCAGGCATTCAAAAGATAGACTATCATGTTAAGTGAAAGAAACCAGACTCAGAAAGACAAATACTGCACCTTGAGATCATACTCTTTTTTTGAGACAGGGTCTCGCTGTAGTTCAGGCTGGCCTTGAACTCATTATGTAGCCCGGGCTGGCCTCGAACCCTCCCTCAGCCTCCCGAGTGCTGGGATTATAGGCAGGTGCCAACCTGCCTGGCTGAGATTATGCTCTTAAGTGAAACAAATCAGACATACATGTTCAAATACCAAATTGTTTCTCTGGTGTGAGAAACCGGAAGTATAAACAAGGGTCAAAATGTATAATACATATTAAGAAAAGGGAAGAAATTGTTCAAATGGAAAGGGGAACAAAGAAGTAAAAAGGGGGAAAGGAAGAGAGAGACAAGGAAAAAAAGAGAAAATAGAAGGAACAAAATAGAAATAAAGCTTTTGTAACTGAGGAGGGGAATAGGAAAAAAAGAAGCAAGATATATCATCTATAGGTACAAATTCTCTGTGATGAATGTAATCATTATGTATACCTGAAATGTACCAATAAAAAAAGGAAAAAAAAAGACAAATATTGCATGTTTTCTCTCAGATGTGGAACCCATGGGGAAAAAAAAGATGACTTGAAAGCAGAATAAGGAATATCAGGGAAGAGGATGAGGACGAGAGAGGGAGGAAGAGGGAAGAGGCCTTTGGGGTGAAGAAGATCAAAGTATGTTATAGGCATGTATGAAAGCATTACAATGAAACCAATTATTATGCACAACTAATGAGAGCTAATTCAAAAAAGCTGGGGACAGAGATGATTCTATTTCAGAACAAAATAAATCCAAATAGTGTTCTCTCGTCTGTATCTTTAAATGGAACTTCAGCTCATGAGTGTCAGTCGCTCATGTCCATTTGCACAACTGGTTGCTGGGAGTTTCCCTGGTGCTCCCACCTGGGTTCTTGGAGTCACTGGACCACAGGAAGGGGCAGGTCTGTGCTTAGAGATAGCAGCACTAACATGGCCTGAGAAATAGGTTTGTGCCACCAATCTGTCCTTGTGTACAGCCCTACCTACTGTGTAATTCCTCCCCTGAAGTCATACGAAAACGTGAAAAGTGTGAGCTTTGAGATGATCTTGGAGACGAGATCACTCTGTCCCATGCATGGCTCCTGCTACAGTCCCGGGATCACGGTGCTGGCTGACTAACTTCTTATTAAACTTCTCGCGGCTCTGCACGCAGCTTTCATTAACCTGCTCATCTAAGGTGCACTCTCTTCTGAACCACTCTTGTCGCAGGGCCTTGTTTGAGAAAGTGGCCTCGGTGTAGCTCGTTGGCCACCCACCTGCGGTGGGTACATCTCAGAGCTGGGCTAGTAGAAAAGCAGTCTCATCCTGGAGGGAAATTTTACAGCTGATCTTCACTGAAAATGCTCAGATGCAGAGGGAGAAGAGAAAGGAGAACCAGGGCTTCTTCCCCAGTCAGGAACCCTCCAGCTGTGGCAGGATGTAGGGTCATGCCATGTGCCTGCAGCCACATCTTGGTTCCAGAACCAGGCATCAGCTGTGGGGGGGGGGGATCCACTGAGTTTTGTATGCCCCTTTCTCCTGTGTCGATGGTGGCTTCCACCAGCAGGCTGACATGTGTATAGGAGCTGGGGCAGCATCTCACCAGAATTGGGGACAGGAGGAGGGAGGGCAGATGTGGGACAAGGGTGAGATCCTGGGACACAGCAGTGGAGAGGCAAGGAACGGGACACCTCCTTCAAGTATTCCAGGCCACCCAGGATTTCCATTCCTCCGAAATTCCTACTAAATCGGCATACACCTGGTCAGGAATCATGGTTTTTACTATTTCCCTAAACTTGTGGTTGTTGGCATCTTACTTGGCTAACTGATGTCTGACCGGAGTTGGACAAAAACCACTCAAAAAGATTAACTTGTGTTTCCGGAAGGGAAGTCATGAGAAGACTGACTAGCAGAAAAGTTTGAGAATCATAGGCAAGCACAGAAAAGCTTGCCAATTTCCACTTGGAAGCCCCCCAAAATAACCCTCCCTCTTGTGCCCAGGGCATTCCTCCATTCCTAGGTAACTTCGAATGATCACAGCCAAAGGCGTAGGCCTAAAATTCAGGCCATTCCATAAAAATCAGACAGCACCTGCTTCTTTGGCCCATCCTTTACCTTCTACATCAATATAATGTCAGCGAATGGGAATGGGATATGGTGGAGTTTGAGTATTTTATTCATGTTTTGGGCACTGAGGATTGAACTCAGGGCCTTGTGCTTGCTAAGCAAGCGCTCTACCACTGAACTAAATACCCAGCCCTTTGGGTATTTTAAACTCTTGTTTAGTTTTGATCAAAAGGAGGGAGAAGACAAAGATTGTGGACAAATTTGAGGCCCTCACAGTTGAGATGAGGGAAAGTAAATAGGGAAACAGTTTACTTAAGAGTCAAACAGAAATGAAAACCTCTTTGCTCTTACTGCATCACATCATTTGTTAAGCATTTTGTGATTTCTTCTAGACTTGTCTTGGGATCTGAGCAATCAGAAAGAAAGACTTTTAATAGTTTAAGGAAAGGCCTCAGGGATTGTTTCTAATGCCCATCAGCTGGTAAATTACCAGGCTCTAATTTTATTTTCAATTCACTTGCTTTTTGTTTAACCTTACTTATTAGAAGATCTCAACCCAACATTAAGTTTTTAAACCCAACAATTTGGTTTAAGGATGAACATTGGTACTTTCCATTCAGTAACAACCTATTTCACTGTGTGAAGTCACTAGAAAGAAAGTTGGAAAGAAAACATTCTGTGATGCCAAGGGAGAAGGATGCCAATTTGAGACCCTGTCTCAAAATGAAAAATAAAAAAGGCTGAGGAGGTAGTTCAGAGGTAGGACACCCCTGATTATCTTCTGCGCCATAAGCACCCCCACCAAAAGAAAAGGAAGGAAAGAGAAGAGACGGAAAGAAGGAAGGGAAGTGTCTTAGTTACTTTTCTTACTGCTGGGAAAAAATACCCAACACCCACAAGTTAAAAGATGAAAGGTTTACTTCAGCTCACAATTTGTTGAGGTTTCAGTGCATAATTGGCTAGCTCCAAGGCCAGGTGGCACAGGCCAGGTGGCACAGCAGAGAGGCATCACAGAGGAGAAACAGTTCATGTGGTGGCAGGCAGAAGGCAGCAGTAGCAAGCAGCAGCAGCAGCAACAACAGCAGCAGCAAACCTGCCTTTTCATTTTATCCCATCCAGGCTATGAGTTTATTGATTGGTGCCACCCATACCCAGGGTGGGGCTTCCATTATCCACACCTTTGATCCCATCATAACAGCCATAATCCATATTCACATATACTAAATCAAACCACCTCCGAAAAGCCCCATGTGTGGGGGGACATCTAGATACAAGCCATAACAGGAAGGAAGGAAAGAAGGAAGGAAGGAAGGAAGGAAAGAAGGAAGGAAGGACGGAAGGAAGGAAGGAAGGAAGGAAGGAAGGAAGAAAACACAGAGATGAAAAGAAGAAGAAAAGGAAGGAAAGAAAGAAAGAATAAAGAAGGAAGGATGGAGGGAGAAAAGAAGAAGGGAGCAAGGAAGGAGGGAAGGAAGAAAATGAAAGAATAGGAAAGGGAAGGGAAGGGAAATGAGGGGAAGAGAAGGAAAGGGAAGGCCACAGAAGAGACTGTCACTACCTTTTGCTGCCCCTTGCCCTCTGATTTCAACCTGGGAGGCATGTCCTCACTGTGGAGCACAGCCCTGCATTCCCTACCATGTCTGCCACACAGATACATCATACACCTATTACAGGGATCTGCAGTGTTGTGAGTCAGGGGTCTCTTTACTTAGCCAACATAATGTCATAACCAGTCACTGCGATGAGTCTTAAGGATGCATTCCTGGTCCATGGCTGTTGCTATATTACCAACTCATCAACTCCAAGCATCTAATGTGGACCTACAGGTAACCCCAGCAAAGTGTCGGATTGAGCACAAAGCCAAACTCATTTTAAGTCCCCTAACAATTACCAGCCACAATTTCCACTCAAGTGTGTCTGCTTGTCTCTTAGAGCTTTGTCTTGTCTTCGCAGACTGCAGCTGCAGGAAGGACAGTATTTGGTGCCCAGAGGTGTTAGGATGGGACTCAGATGCTGACACAAAAATAAGTCAAATGGCCAAAGTAAGTAAATAACATCTGGTGGAGAAAACAAAGCTCTCCTCCATCCGGATGCCTTTTGGGGCATCAGGAGGCCGTGTGGGTGCCAACAGCCCTCCATGCCCCACTGTGTTTCTGCTGTGACCTTTGGGTGCCAGGCTTGGAGCAGACAGGTGAACAACAAGGAGTTCTGTGGGCCTGGGCTGCACAGAGGACCTGGGCTGATCTGAGAGTCAGTGAGAGGGACTCGGGTTGGGTCTGGGCCTTCACAGTCAGTTCTGGGTTCCCCTTGCACAGAAAGCACAGCCCCTAGAACTTCCTGTTCAATAAACAAAAACATGCCACTGAGCTCTGGGCAGGTCTTCAACCTCACCAGGGACATCTGCCAGAGCTGATGCAGGAAGTAGCTAAGGAAAAGGCTAGAGAAAGAAGGGAAGGTCGGCCTGCCTTAGAGTCCACTTCGTAGGCAAGCTCTGAGGCATCAGGGAACCAGGGAAAGAAAGAAACGGCCCGCCTTAGAGCCGGATTTCTGGGACCAGATCACCTTCTGAGTTAAATATTAGCCCAGGACCAGGATGCCCAGGTCTACACATGATGGGACAAGGTATCCAGGTAAGTTAGCAGTAAGTCCTTGGCATGCACCCGGTGATCTGCAACCGTTGGCCAACTCCCACCCTAATTCCTATGTGATCGACTACGTAGATCTGATCTGCTGTGGGCTTTGGGTGCCATGACAGTTCCTCCAAGGGCCATAAAAATTAAAAAATGCCATCCCTATCCCCCCATACAGGGGCTGAGTCAGTAGGAGTCATACCTCAGACCAGACCCTGAATCCCACCCCAAACCCTAAATCTTAAAACCCTCAATACCACTCCTATCAGTGTCATGAGCTCTTCTTATTGGCCTGCTCCCCACTCTCTACCCAGTGGAGGGGATCTTGTCTTTTCTCTTTCAAATGAATCATTGATTCTACTGCTACTCTTGGGTGTCCTGCTCAATTCTTTGTTGAAGACACCAAGAATCCGGACAAGACCCCAACCCAGTAACAGAGTTAGATGTTTAAGGAGACTGTGGGACAATTTTCTGTTACTGTGACAGATACCTGAGAAAACCAGCTTACCAAGAGACAGGGGTTACGTGGGTTCACGGTGTCCAGGGTTTCAGTCCATGAATGCTGGGCCCCATGGCTTTGACCTCTGGGGTCCGCGTGGGGTGTGGGGAGCCTGTTCTGGCAGAAGCGTGTCAGGGGAGCATAACAGATCACCTTAGGGTTGGAATTTGCAAAGAAAGGAGGAAGAAGAGGTTGGGGTCGGCCTCCCACTCCAAACACACACTGCAGGACTGAAGGCCTCTCCCAGGCCCCACTCCTAAACTCTCGCCATCTCCCAGCAGCACCAAAGGTTGGTGATCAAGCCCTTAACGTGGGCCTTGGGGACAGTTGCTGAAACCACAGCGGGCTAGTTGTGCCCTTCCCAGCTGTGTGACCCATGGAAAGCTCCTCAACCTCTCTGGCTGGAAGAACCGCCATCCACAACACTGGTGTTAACAGAAACATCTTCGACATTTGACTTGGGAGGTTTGGTCCAACTCTCATGTTCTTGGTGGTGATGACACCCCTCCCCAGGAACATGAACTGAAAGGAGCTGGGAAGTTCCTATACTTGTTGGCTCTTTGGCCTAGAAAGGGTAGAGACTGCAGGCCTGTGTCTTTCCTCAGGAAAACTCCTTGGCCTGACTCATCACCGACTGAGAAGGGATGAGCAGTACCCAGGGCAGGAGCAGGCCTCAGAAACTCACCACTATGTCTACTTACAAGATGCTGGCCTGCTCCCTGTTGCCCCTGGAGAGAAATTTTACAGGAGCCCAAAATATTCGGAGAAGGGGGGATAGGTAAAGGCCTGGAAGGAGGAGAAGACTTCGACCCAGAGACACCTCAGGTTAGAGTCCAGAGAGCTCGAGTGAAAAGCATCAGATGCCAGATTGGCACATGCTGCGGGACTTAGACCTAAAAGCCCCAAAGCTATTTAGCATCTAAAACATCCAGCCACCAACATGACTATTACTGTCCACCTGGACTGTCCACTTCCACTCCAGTAAGAGATGGGGAGAATCACAAAGAAAGATAAGTTCCATTCCAGCCATTTGCAAACTGAATTATTCTTGAACATAGCCATTCCTGAACCGAGGTGTTACTGAAACAAATTCACAGGACCTGACTGCCAGACTCACTCAGCACAGCCCAGAAGTCTTTAACCTGTGAACATAGATTGACCCCCTCGGTGTGGGCAGATTGGATTCATTCCCGTATCTGTCAGTCCTGACTCAATTGCTGCTGGCCGCTGACTGGGCAGAGGACTACCAAGGGCCACAGCAGTAGAACAGCCCGGGCAGTGCTTGGAAGATGTCCCACAGGAGGACAAGAGGGGAGGCCATGGCAACTGTCCAAGGCAGGGTGCCAGGGGGCTGGGAGGAGTGTGGGTATGGCATTCTCACTCAGGTGCCTTGTCTCTCTGGTGAGCCATTGCTCTGTTCTGCCATTTTATAACTTTCCACGAGTCTGGTACCAAGCAGCGATGGTGCTCAAGAATGGTGTCAAGATAGAGGACAGACAGAGAAGAGGATGACACAGCACACAGAATTATACACATTGTTACACAGACCACCAGATATCATGGGAGCTGGGTTCCTGGTTACACTTTCTGTTGACCCATCCCTTTGGAAGATATGGAGCCACTGGGTCATGTGGAAATGATGTCGCCCATTCCTTACACGGTGGTGTTGGCTGCATAGGTGAGAAAACGTACCCACAGAACTTGGCTCTGTGTTTAGACCATTTGGTGCATGATCAACAACCATAAAATTTATGATGGGAACAAACTTACTATCAGGCGCCATCTTACCATGTTAGGGTTGCCAGCTAAAGCAAGAAAATAGAGTCTGATACATATGGACTTATATATATATATGTACAATTTCTCTGACTGCCAAGAGTTACTATGAATAAAGGACCTGGTTAGCTCTCAATCAACTAGCAATTCAGTTACCCCAAGCTGTCTTCCATGGGGTTGTGAGTTGCCCACTTGCAGACTCGGTCATTCAATTAATTACTGTTTACTGGAATTTTATTATGCCCCAGACACTCTGGCCTGTGAAGGAAAGATGGTAAATGCTACCCTGCACTGGTAACACCCAGGAAGCTCCCTGTCAAGGGTGAGAGGGGGCCGTAGACAGATACTGAAGATGGAGGAAGATACACCTGGGCAGAGGGCTGATGGGCCAGAAGGGATTCTGCTCAATTACAGAGAGATGAGGTGATTCATTTTTTATTAATTAAGAAGCTGATCCATGTTTGAAAAGATGTCAGTGGTAATTCATTAGGCTCTAGCAGGCTGCCGAGGTAAGGGCTATGTGGGATAATTTAATTGAGACAATAAAAGATAACAGCAAGGGTCACTGCATTGAAGGATTCAGAGCCGCTAATTAACAGGGCTTCCCAGTGTGTGTTACAGGGCCACTCTAGAAAGGGTACCTGGCAGATCTCACCCTGGGCCACACAACTATGGAAGCACATCAGGCCTCATCTGGGTTCTCCAAATCATTTAATTTGGGGAAAAGTAAAATAAAACAAAACTATGACTCCTGGAGTGGGGGTTGCTGGGGTGAAAGTGTCCCTGTTATGGCCAGGCTGTGAAGTATCAAGGGGCAGGAGGCCAACTGCCCTGGACCACGGTCTTGCCTTGGGGACAGAGGCAGCATGCCCACCTACCATGCCTCAGGCCCTAATTTCTCATCAACTACATAGGTACAAAAAAATAGGGAGGTGCTGTGTGTTTCCCCTGGAAAATTTCTAAAGAGGCTTGCAGTTCTCTGAAGCAACCATTTAATACCCTGGAAAAGTAACTGTCACCTGAGATCCCCTTTTTTTACACATGCATAGATACATATGAGGTATGATTAAGAATTACAATGAATATTTAAATTTAAAAATTTATGACAGTAAGGAACATATTGCCATGAATCCCCCTCAAAATATACCCCCTGGCTTCAAACATACTTATCCCATCCTTCCTGCGCTTTCTGAAGCAGTTCTGGAAGATCTCTTTCCTGAGCGTCTTTAGTTGCACTACCAAGGCTGCCTCCATGTCCTGAATTGACTTAAAATGTTTCCCTTTCATGGTCATTTTGACTTTGGGGAAGAGCCAGAAGTTGCATCGCGGCAGATCCTGTGAACATGGTAGATGAGGACACAGGGTTGTGTTTTTATGAGCCTTTGTGTTGGATGGCTCTAGGCATCAGCATTCACCATTTTTCTTTTCTTTTCTTTTTGTTTTATCATAGCTTGTAAAGACGTGGAAGAGGACTTTCAGAACTGCTTCAGAAAGCGGCAGT
Organism: Hystrix cristata; assembly: GCA_004026905.1. Classification (NCBI taxonomy): domain Eukaryota; kingdom Metazoa; phylum Chordata; class Mammalia; order Rodentia; family Hystricidae; genus Hystrix; species Hystrix cristata. Next base: position 1,033 of record PVJO010017558.1, on the reverse strand, counting down.
AATGATGATATATGCATGTTCAAAGTGAGGAGTATTTTGAGGGGGATTCATGGCAATGTGTCTTTTACTGTAGCATATTTTTTAAACATGAACATTACCGATATATTTTGATCACTCTCTCTCTCTCTCTCACACACACACACACACACACACACACACACACTTGCATGTGTTTATTTTTGTAAATAAAAATTCGCACTCACCCCCTTGTAATGTAAACGAATAACCAAAGTTGGGATGAGAATCTACACTCAACAAAGGTCGGAATTGGGTTCCACAGTGACACTAGCCAAATACAAGGTCATCAGAAGTGGCGGAACTGTTTCTCCCTTCAGGAAGAGCGTTGACTGAGCTAGCTCTGCAGAGACCGGAGTCCCCCAGTTCTGAGTTAAGTCTTCTCTGCACAGGGCCTGGCCTCCCACCATCCTTCAGGGATGGAACTGAGCAGGGGAACTGAGCAGGTCAGAAAGGGGACCTCCACCTAGCTGCCAGGGGGTGAGCATGTGGGCCGGCGGGGGGCAGATCCTGAACGAAGACTTCAGAGTCCTAGGGTAACAGGAGGAGGGAATGGCTCATTCTAATCCAGAAAAATCCAGAGAAAATTTATTTTAGATCAAGCCATTAAGAACGAATAAGGATGTCCGAAGCAGAGAATTGGTTCTTAAAAGCATTTTCAGGAAAAGAGAATAGAGATGAAAAGCTGGTATAGCTGGGGATGGTAGTCATATCCAGCCAGGGAGCAGAATGGTGGGAGGGGAGACACTAAGGAGGCTTTGGAGGTGCGCTGAGGCTGAGGCAGGAATGCCCTGGACTTCCTATAGCCACCTGCATAACTTTGAAAAAGTGGCTTAATTTTTTTGAGTCACAGTTTCCTAGTTAATAAAGTAAAGATAAAACTTCCCACTTCCCTGGGTTGTGGTGAGATTGGAATCCCATCACTGAGGTATTGAACATAGCACTGTAGCGATTATTATTTCTCTAACCGTTGTTGTTGGTTCCTTTTATTGCCACTGATGCTAAGTGCTACTATCTT